>RJWM01018063.1:0-42389 GCA_004363535.1 Dasyprocta punctata | reverse complement strand
TAGGCTCAAGTAAGTTTCCCTCATAGACAACACTTTGAATACGTACTGTAGTCACAATTTATTGCTGGAGGAATCAAGTGTATCTTTTGCAACCCAACTGGGAGAAGACTCTTGAATGTTTGCCCCTACAATCCTTCAGATGTCATTTCAATGACTTTCTCTTTTGCTTATTGTGTTTTCTGTTATTTTGCAATAATAAGCCATGAATATAACAACTTCTGAGTTTTGTGAGTTATTCAAGGAAAACATTGAACATTGAAGGTTGTCTTGGGGATCCCCAATCCATTTATGCACGGGTTAGTATATATGCCTAGGGCTGGGAGTTTGGCTCAGTGACTTAAGTACCTGTCTGGCAGGCTCGAGGTTGTGAGTTCAATCCCCGGTGCTGAAAAAAAAAAAAAAAAAAAAAAAGAATGCCTAGTATATATGCCTTTATTTCCTAACACAGCCTGTTGCAAGAACATAAAAGCTGCAAGTATGGTTTGTAGCAGCAAGATATAAATAAATACTTTGGGTTACTAAATGAGAACTATTTGATTCTAGGAATGGGTAGAAATAATACAAAATGAGTTTAGTGCATATTTCATGATAGAAAGTAAGGAAGTGTTGGGGTTTTTGGTGGGGTTTTTTTCTTTTTGTTTTTGTTTTTTGGGGTTTTTTTGTTAGGAAAGGAAGAGTGAATAGGGTATGTCAAATTACCATAGGATCCCCATGGTCAAAGCTAGGATACTTTACACAACTGAACAAATATCAATAGTGTTGGAATGTATATCAAAGAATACAACAAATACTCATGGGCACATATTAATGTATGTAAACAAGTGAGGGTGGAAAATTTTTACAGATAACTTCAAGTAATAAATACAGAAAGGATGAAGGAAAACAAAAAATCACATACCATAGTATGTGAATACCACAGTGATAATTTGGATGTTTTTAACACAGGCCCAAAAATTCTTTCATATGTCTCCCACCAGGAGGTAGATTTTAATTCCTTTTCTGCACTGCTTTCTAGACTTATTTGATTTGCTTCTAATAAACAGAATATGGAAAGAAAAATAAACACACTAAGCAATGAATCATAGCAGACATTAACTTAATTAAATATTCAAAGTTATCATAAATATTATGTTATGTTGATGTTTTGTACCCATGAAATGACGATAATGATAAAGACACTACTTCTGTGGTATTCTTCCCCCTGACTCATAACTGCAGTCTAATCATGCAAAAATGTGCCAAGGGAATTTCAACTTAAGGAGGTTAATGCCACTAAAACTAAATCATGAAACACAAGGAAACACTGAAAAACTATTATATATTATACAGGAGACTAATGAAATATAACAGTATGTCTTAGTTACTTTTTGCTCATTGCCAAGACAAAATACCTGACGCCCAAAATTAGGGAAGGAAAGGTTTATTTTTACAGTTTCTCAGGAATTTTAGTCCTTACTTAGCTGGCTCTAAGGCAGCGTGGTGTGGCGGGGCTGCTGTTCATGGCAGCCGCAAGCAGCAAGGCACTGGCAAGAGAGGGTGGAAGCAAGCAAGAGAAAGACCCACCTCCCTCACACTGTATCTCAGCTCCACCCCTGGGCGGGTGTAGCACTCACATCATCAATCCCAGCGCTAGGCAACAAACTGATCACCAGCGTCACACTCAGCCCATCAAAAGTATGAGGACTTGGGGGGACATAGCATACCCAATACACAGTGTGATATCTAGAATTGGATACTGGAATATAAAAAGAAATGGGAAAATGAATAAATTTGTAAATGATGAAATATGAATGTATTTGTAAAAATATTATAGTAATGTAGATTTCTTAGTTTTGATAAATGTATCATGATTAAAAAAGACTCGGGCTTTAGCAAAAAAATTGGCAAAGGGCATATGGGAACACATTATTTTACCTTTGTAACATCTCCAAAATAAAAAGTTTAAATGTATATAGGTAAAATAACTCTCTTGACTCTACATCTGTTATATTTCTATCCTCATTTTCTTGATGGAAATCCCTTGAAAAAATTAATTGATGTTGGTATCATTGTCAATGTGAATTTGTGGTAATGTCTCTGTTGATAGCTTATACAGAGAGAAAACACACAGGTTTTTAAAAAAAAGTCCTATTTATTAAAATTAATGATTCAAAACATTAGCTGTTCCTTAAGTTTTTCCCCCTAAATTTTTACTTACACAAAATTTATATCAAAATGTATACCTTAGTTTTATAATTTGATCACTTTTGATAAATGTATTCACCTAGACAATTCACATCAGACAAGATAGAGATTACTTCCATCACTTAGAAAAGTACTCATGCCATTTCCTGGGCCATACAGCACTTGTCAAGTAGAAGAGATAAATTTTCAGATTTTTTTTCACCATTCACCAAAGATTAGTTTTGCATCTACTAGAATATGCAAAGTACATTACAGTATGAATTATGCTAAGCCTGGATTCCTTTATGTAGCATAATAATGCACTCAAAGAGCCAGGCGTGGTCACACATGCCTTTAATCCCAGCAATCACAAGGCTGAGGTAGGTGGAGCGTTGTGAGTCCGAGGCCTGTTTGGGCTACAACGTGAGCAAGGCCGGCCTGAACTACATAGTGCGACCCTGCCTTAAAAAAGTAAGGCCAGGAGTTTGGCTCAGTGGCTTAAGTGACTGTGTAGTGGGTGTGAGGTTGTGAGTTTGATCCTCTATACCAATAACAATAATGTACTCTGATATCATCACGTTGTGACTGTGGTCATCAGTGTGTTCCATTTTATTGCTGAATATTGCTCCATTTTCTAAATACGAAACTGTTGTACTCAAAGAGGACAAACACTAGAGAAAATCTGAATTATTTCCAGGTGTTAGCTATAATGAATGAAAGTGTCACAAGCACTCATGTACAAGCCTTTTTATAAATATATGCCTTCAACTTTCTTAGGTTAAGTACATAAAATTAGAATTATTTGGTTTTATGAGAAACTGCCAAACATTTCTCAAAGTGGTTGCACTATTTATAACCTCACCAGCAATGTATGAGTTACATATCTTGACCAAAACTTTAACTATAATTTTTAATTATTCTAATGGACCAAAAGTGTTTTCTTATTTTGATTTAACTTTGCATTTCCCTAATGACTAATGATATTAGTACCTCATTCATATCTACCCAAAATTTGTATTTTGAAATCCTAACCCCTAAAATGATAGGATTAGGAAATGAAACCTTGGTGTGATTGGATTATGAGGGGCAGAGCCTTATGATGGGATTAGTGTACGCCTTCATCCATCTTATGCTGTTATGAGATTACCTAAAACTGAGTAATTTATAAAGAACAAAAATTTATTCTCTCATGGTTCCAGAGACTGAGAAATCCAACATCAAGGAAGTAGTATTTGGTGAGGACCTACTTTCTCTGTCCTCACATGGAAGATGGTAAAAGGGCAAAAGAAAATGAATGCTAAATCCCCATTTCTCAGAAGAGGAAAGGACCCATTTTCATAAGCCCTTTACACAAGGACATTAATCTAACCATGAGGATGGAGGCCTCATGACATCAGGACCTAATAGCCCACCTCCTAACACTATTGCATTGAAAATTAAGTTTCCAACACACAAATTTTGGGGAACTCATTCAGGTCACAGCATGGTTCTATGACCCACAGAATACAGCCCATCTTGTTTTATAAATAGAATGCAATTAAAATACAGCATGCTTGTATGTTTATATATTGCCTATATCTTTTTCAAGACACAGTGGCAAAGTTGAGTAGTTTTAACAGAAACTGTATGGCCCACAAAGTCTAAAATACTATTTGACATAGTATAAGAAAAAAATCTTCTTTTGGTACCAGGAATCAAACTCATGACCTTGTGCTTGCCAGGCCAGCACGGTGCCACTGAGTTATATCCCTGGCCCCAGGAAAAATTTATAGTATTCTGCTGAAGATTTACTTTGCCCTTCCTTAACTATTTTCTTGAAGTAGAAACCTAACTTTTTGATTCAAAACTTTTCTCCTTTTCTAAAATAGCAATTTTAAAGTAAATTTTTTGTCTAATGCTCTTTAACTAGTCTACAAACTTTGATATTATTGTCAATTTTTAAATATAAGAAATTTTGAGTTCTAATTTAATTCCATTGAGTTCAGAAAAACATCCTCAAAAACTGACTCATTGTATTTTTGATGGTAGATAATGTATATATTCTGTAATTTTCAAATTCAGTGGTCTAAAAATAATAGGTAGTTGATGGTCTTGTGATCATATCTTATCTTCTTAATGATCATCTATTGTTTCAGAAATTACTAACAGAGGTACTTCAAAATATCCAACTATGATTGTGGACTTATATCTCCACTTAATTTTGACATATTTCTTTCATGTGTCTTTAAACTCTGCTATAAGGCAAACATGCAATAAATTCTTTCTAATGTATAACCTTTTATTATTTTAAAATGTCTCTTTTCCTTTGGTAACATTCTTTGTCTTGAGGTCTACTTCATCTGTACTACTCCAGTACTTTAAGACTTAAGTTTCAATTACATCTGTTTTGTCATCCTTTTCTTTTAATCATTATATGTCTGTATTTTAAATGTTTCTTATAGATGGTATATAGTTTTGTACTGTCTAATCTTATGTTCTCTACAGTTTAATGAGTTTAATCCATTTATATTTAGCTTGATAATTGATATGGTTAAATTTAGATCTGTTGCTCAGCTATTTATTTTCCATTTGTCCTGTCTGGCTTTAGTTTTTTATCTTTGCCTGCTTGAGGAGGAAAAGATCTAGCTTGTATTTTGGGGTTTACAGTTTTGTTTTGTTTTTGGTATTTCATTTTAATTATTTCATTGGCTTTTAAACTACTGTCCTCTATATTGCTCTTAGTGCTCTTAGGAATTATAATGAGATTGTTTTATATAATTGTAATACAGATTCTTAGAGTTAATATATCACCTCCTGAGAAATTTAAAACCTTACACCCTTTCATATATTTCCTACCTTTTGTAGTACTGCTATATGTATATTTACATATAAACTACAGAATATGGTATAATGGGTTATAATTTTTGCTCTAATTCATCATGACTTAAAGAAATTCAGAAAAGATAAACTATACCATCTTTTATATTTACCCAGATATTTTCCATTTCAGAAGCATTAAAGTAAGTTTTTTGTTTTTGTTTTTTTGTTTTTTGGGGGATACCAGGGATTGAACTCACAACCTCGTACTTGCCAGGCAGGCACTTGTGCTGCTGAGTTATATCCCTGCCCCTAAAGTAAGTTTTTAATGCTTCATTACATGTAACAAACATAAAAATGCACTCTTAAATATTATACATAGTATTTCAAAGTTGAATACATTTAGTTCTCTTTTTAAATATATTAATAGTCTAATAAATAAGATCTTCAAAAGTATGAATGTAGTTCTTATAAATTCAATAATTTATAAATACGGTGTGTTTTAAGTTCTTCTAAGTATTTCAGTATTGTAATTATTATTATTACAATGCCTGTGTGTATCAGTCAGTGTTTTACTACAGAAACAAGATACAACACAAGATATACAGATGTATAAGAAATTACAAGATCAGCATACAATGGTCACCCATAGAGTTGGATAAGAAAGGGTGCAGAGGGTGTCTGCATGCTGGAGACCAAAGGTTTCAGAACAAGGTCTGGAGTTTGCAGCAGTGTCTGTGCAAGTCTGTATCAGGAGGCCAATGGATCTGCGACAGAGGGTTGACGAGTCTATCCTGGAAGGCTGAAGGATTGGTAGTGGAAACCAAAGAGTCTGTGCTGGAAGCCAGGAGATGACACCCAAACTGAAGGCAAAGACTGGAGCTCCTCTGAAGAACAGAAGCATATCTGTCCTTCCTCATTTCCCCTTTATACTATCCAGGTAAAGAGTGTCCATAGGGTGGGTCTACTACACCTTAGAGTATAGAATTGCTGAGCCAATTTAGTTAAGCTTCTAAACTCAAGTTGATACAATCAATCAACCATGACCCACTGATAAGGCCAAGGTCCCTGGACATGGCAGGTAAATGCTCTACCACTGAGCTACATCCCCAGCCTTCAATAGTATTTACAATTTTAGATTTCAATTTAAAACCATAAGTTTAATCAGTCAACCAATTATACATCTTTAATTTGGAATCTCGAGGCTTATTTTTAATCATTAAATTATCTTCAGTATTATAAACAATTCAAAATAAAATCAGTACCAATTAATGTAAAATATCAAAACCTTTAGGATGCCTTATTTCATTACTATATTACTATTCACTATAATGCTGATCTTTCCAAGGTTAAAATACACTTGCCTACCACTATACTTTAGTTTAAACGTGTTCCTCAAAGGTTTGTGTGTTGGAATTTTGGTCCCCAGTGTGATGATATTAAGAGGATATGGGACCCTTAAAAACTGAAACATCCTCACATCACAGACTATGCCACCAAAAGAGATTAAAGTAGTTTCTGTGTGACCAAGTTATTTCTTGAAACAGGGCTGTTACCAAAGAAAAAAACTGAATGAACGAACAAATGAATGAACAGACAAACAAATGAGAAAAACATAGGTAGGCAGACAGACAAAACACACAGGAAGACAGACAGATGACAGACAGACAGACAGACAGGAGGGAGGAAGGGAGTGTAAGCCTCATTCCTCTCATTTTGGCTACCTGTTTTTGCCACATGATCTCTCCCTCTTGCACCAGTTCCCATTGTGATGCCATCAGAAGTACTCTTGCCAGAAGTAGTGCTATGCTGTTCAGACTTTCAGCCTCCAAAATTGTGTGGTGAATAAATCATTTCTGTTTACAAGTCATCCAGCCTCAAGTATTTCATTATAGTAATGGAAAACTGACTAAGGCTTCCACCAAAGAAACAATTAGGTAATCCCAAATTGAACTTCTTTGTTCCAATAACTGAGCCATATTTGCTATCAGTATGCAGAGATTTGCTTGATAAGTTTCCACACAATTCTTTTTCTCCCCCTCATTGTTGCAGCTCTTTCATGCTACTGTATTGAATTCCATTTTTGCTTAGCTTTTAAAAAACTGGTTTCTTTTGCTTACAACCAAAGATCCTTCAGTAATCTACCAGAGTTAAGGTCACACATTAGCTTATGAGTGTGGTGACACACCTGTAATCATAGCACTGTGGAAGGTTGAAGCGAGTGAATTGTAAATTCAAGGTCAGCCTAGGAAACTTAGCAAAATCTTTTCTCAAAATAAAAATTTAGAAAAGAGTTATAGATAGAATTCAGTGGTAGAGTGCCTCAGGTTTCAATACTTAGTACTGCAAGGGGAAAAAAAAACACCTAGATAGAGCCAAGATGGGGTCAAAGACAGTAACGTATTCTAGTTCACATTACAAAAGCAGGACATAGTAGTTCATGCTACACACTGGTGAAACAGGTCAACACATTATTTCCTGGACAGTATGCTGATCGAAAATGAAAGCATTTAGTTGAAGGAAACTGGTAGCTACTATCATGAAACAATTTAAAAAATTTACAGGATGAGAAAACTTCTAGAACTTTGGGAACAAGATTTCTAGGAACTTTGGGGCTATTTCAGATGGCCATCTGAAGAAAGTTAATCACTGAGTTCTACCTTAAAACAAGAAAAATCATGAATAAAAGACTGACTTGCTTTAAGGGAAATTTAAGATCTTGAGTTTATGGATTACTGGTCATATTTGTAAAGCTTAGGAAATTAATATGAAAAGACCCTAAAAAAATAAGCATATCTGAATAGATACAAGTTTGAGTACTTTAAATCTTCAAATCCTCTGAAAATACTATTAATAGCACAGAATTGACTATGAATATTTCTCTTGTGTAAAGCAACTGCAACTGTTTCTGCCTTGTTTGAGGAAACTGTCACTCCCTGAGAAGGAAGGCAACAATTCCCTTATGCCCCACCCTTCATTGTTACTTAGGTCAGAATCCAACCCCAGTTTGGAGAGTAGAAGTTGAACGCAGAATTAAATTACCTGGAAGCGAAAGTCTGGCCATAAACAGAATTATACAAGCATCTCTCAATTCATATATAGTAATCCCTACCAGTGAATGCCTGAAACTACAGATAGTACCAAAGTCTATAATTTAATGCCATTTTTGTTTTGACTAAACACCATACATTCTGATCATACATTTTGCAGTTTGAGATATAACAGCAAAGCTAGCATAAGTTTCTTTATCCTTCAAATTTTCATAAATGTTTCTTATCGGTAGACCTTAGTAACCTCAGCATATAATATTTTTCTTTCCTTGTCAAGAACTCTCACCTTTTCACTTAAAGGAAGCACAGCATAGCTTCTTTTCGGCATACTGAAAGTACCAGCATCATTATTCTTGTGTTTTGGGGGCATAATTAAATAAAGATTACTTGAACATATGCACTGTGATACCACAACAGTTGATCTGATTAACTATGATAGCTGCCAATAAGTGGATAGTGTATACAGCATAGATACACTGGATAAAGGGATGATTCTTGTCCTGGGCGAAACAGAGAACTATAGTGTTAGATTTCATTACACTACATAGAACAGCATGCAATTCAAACTTAACACTTATTCATT
This sequence comes from Dasyprocta punctata, assembly GCA_004363535.1. Taxonomy (NCBI): domain Eukaryota; kingdom Metazoa; phylum Chordata; class Mammalia; order Rodentia; family Dasyproctidae; genus Dasyprocta; species Dasyprocta punctata. The sequence goes on along the minus strand of RJWM01018063.1, from coordinate 33,797 downwards.
TCTGGAATTTCCCATTTAGCATTTTCAATCATGGTTGATGGCCAATAATAGCTGAAACCAAAGAAAGCAAAACTGTGGCTGAGGGGACAACTGTAGCCAAATTTATAGAAGGCTGCAGATATAGCTCAGTGGCAGAGCACTTGTCCAGCATGTGCAAAGCCTAGCATTCAATCTCCAACACTGAGGGGAAAAAAACTTAGTGTTGGCCACTGGAAGACTTGATTCATCTTTCTCATGCATTTCACTCTACTTTTTCCATTACCATATGTGACAAACTCAATATAGCTAAAATTGAGAAATTTGGTACATCAAAATTAAAGAAGAAAAAATACAAAAGTCCTCTAACTTCTGAAGAAACTATGAATCAGAAGTAGCAAATAGGTGAATTAGAATGAGACATACACTATCCATAAGCACTGTACATTCTACAAGTACTGCCTTCTTTCAGCTGTTTAGCTTCATAAGATATAAAGAATTTGAATTAAGTTTAAATGACTGTGGGGCTGTCATCAAAAATCTAACCATACAGACTTCTGGGAAGATGGTAGAGTAGTAAGATGCAGAGAAAACAGCATCTCTGAGAGACACCATCTAGAAGCGGGAACACACCATCTTGAGGAAGACAAAAAGGAGGGAAATGGGTCCCTTAGACTCAGGAAGAGTCTGAAATCTGAATCGAACCCCACAGAGAGAGGGAAAAGAAAGACTTACACAAGGAAGAAGGTGGTAGTTGGCAGTGCCTTTGCCTGGAGCTGGACTCACTGCGTGAGAGGAGCTGTTGGAGCCCAGAGGCACACAGTTGCAGTGTTGGCGGTGGCTGGTGAACCCGGGGGCCTCTGTGGAGCCATTGGTTGGTGGAGGAGAGCAGCAGGCACAGAGGACTGTGCTGGCTGGTGGTGAGTGCAGATGGCTTGGTCCTCCCACGAGTGAGAGCAATTTGCCGGGAGCCATTTTGGAGTCAGGCCAGAGAAGCCTGGTGCTTCCCCCCAGCAGTTCCTAGCTGGACACAGACCCATGGAGACCACTTGGACTGTGGTGAGCCCAAGGAGTCTGTTCTCAGGGCAGGCCTGCTAAGGTTGGCTACTACTCCATCCACGAGCAGTTGCTGGCTTGTGGGGATACAGTGCCACGATTTGGGTTGCTGTCCCCACAGGCTACCAGTGATCCAGAGAGAACTCTGGATGTAGACTTCTTTTTCTTTTCTTTCTTTTTCTTTTTATTGTTTGTTTAGTTTATTATTATTATTATTATTTGAGTGTGAATGTGGTTTCTACCCTCCTTCTGGGTATGGTCTTCTTCTGTTCTCCTTTTTGTCTGTTTTGGCTCTCTTTTCCCTCAGTCTTCTGCAGCAGTTTCCCTAAGTTGGTGGGACACATCTTTGTCTTCCAACCTACTTACAGTCTCTTTCTCTGGTCCCACTTCTCTGCTTTCTCTTAAATTCATTTTGGGTCCTGACCCTTGAGGACAGAATTGATATTTTGTAAACCTATGTATTGTACATGATTGTTTCACATTCTGATGTATGGTTACAAATTCAGTTTATATGGTTGGGGGTTGCAAATCAGGGGTTGGCTCAGTTTACTGTTTTGCTGTGTTTGGTGCTGTGGGTGCCACTCCAGCTAGAATTAACTCTATTAATCCAGATAGCTGTTGGCCCTGATGGTCCAGGACTGAGATTGACTGGAGGGTCAAGGAGAGAGCTGAGGCATGGTGCTAAGGAACTAGGGACTGGGCTAGCTGAGCGGTGGTTTCTCAACTCTGACAAACTGAGGAGATGGGATTTTCCAATAGACTTGGAGCCCAGGAACCAGCTACACCTGGAAGATATCTCCAGGAAGTGCTCATCACCTGGAAGTCCTTAATACCACTATTAAAGTAACCCACTGCAGGTAACTAACAGGTATCACCCTAGGAATTAAACTAAAAAAGAAATGAGAAGACGCTTAAATAGGACACAATCTCAGACACCCAGTTTGCCAAAAGCAAACCCAGGGGACAATGAGGCTGGAAAATCCGAAAGCACCCTACCAGGTTTCTCTGAAGTGGTAACAAAGCAATTGAATGAGGCTTTGGAAAAAATGAAACCAGAAATAATCTCTCAAATAACCACAGAGATTACCAAAATACACACCATGCTTAGTGATGTTAGAGCAGACATAGACAAAAAAAATAAACGAACTTAAGCAAATTAGGGAAGTACAACATAGGAAACAAATGGATTCCATAAAGCAGATTCAAGCAGATATTCAGGAGAATAAAAACTCCACTGAAAGTATTCGAAGCAGATTAGGTCAATGTGAGGGCAGGATCTCAGATATTGAAGACAGGCTTGCAGTTAGTGACTAGGAAAAGAAAGAATTCTCAAAACTAGCAAGGGAACATAAGAAATCAATCCAGCAGCTGCTTGATGAGACAAAGAAAAATAACATAAGATTAATTGGAGTTAGTGAACATTAAAAACATCCTTACAGACATCATGTTGGAAAACTTTACTGGTAGAAAAAAAGAATTTGATATACAAATAAGTGAGGCATATAGAACTTCAATTGGCAATGATAAAAAAAAAAATCTACTTCCAGGCATATCATAGTCAAGATTCCAGAAATTCAACACAAGAATAAAATTTTAAAAGCTGTTAGGGAAAAGAAACAAATCACCTATAAAGGAAAGCCCATCAGAATCACAGCGGACTTCTCAGCACAAACTCTCAAATCAAGGAGACCTTGGATTAAAGTACTCCAAGTTCTAAAAGAAAACAACTTTCAACCCAGATTGATATAGCCTGCAAAACTACCTTTCAATATAGAGGGAGAAATAAAATACTTTCATGATAAGGAACATTTGAGGACACTCATGACCACTAAACCAGCACTCCAAAATGTTCTGAAGGACATTTTAGAAAGGGATGATAAGTATTACAGCTCCATGAACCCCAACAGAAGGAATCCACCAGGAAAGGCAAACAATTAGAGGGAAGGGAAAAAGGAAAAAAAAAAACGGGGGGGAGCCAATAATAGTAAAACAACATGATAAGGATAAGTCAATGCATATCAGTTTTAACCATCAATGTTAATGGTCTCAATTCACCAGTCAAAAGACACAGACTGGTAGAATGGATCAAGAAGCAAGATCCAATAATATGCTGTATACAAGAAACACATTTAATTCAAAAAGACACCCATACACTGAAAGTCAAAGGATAGAAAACAATACTCCATGCAACAGGAGCTCAGAAAAAGCAGGGGTAGCTATTCTATTTGCAGATAAAGTTAATTTTAAGCCAAGACTGATTAAGAGAGACAAAGAAAGTAACTACATCTTGGTAAATGGAACAATCCAAGAGGAAGAGATAACAATCATAAATATATATGCAACAAATACTAGTGCACCCAGTTACATAAAAGAATTATTAATGGACATGAAAAATCAAATAAGCCTTAATACAATTGTATTGGGAGACCTCAATACCCCATGTCACAAAAAGACAGATCAACTAGACAAAAAATCAACAATGAAATATTAGAATTAAATAAAACTTTTGAGCAAATGGACTTAGTAGATGTCTATAGAGTCTTCCACCCTACAATATCAGAATACACATTTTTTTCAGCTGCACATGGGACATTCTCCAAAATAGACCATATATTGGGTCACAGGACATAGTTAAGTAAATGTAAAGGAACTGAAATTATCCCATGCATTCTATCAGACCACAATGCAATAAAATTGAAAATCCATGCCAAAGGAAACCACAAGAACTTCATTAACACATGGAAATTAAATAGCACACTACTGAACAATCAATGGGTCACAGATGAAATTAAAGAAGAAATTAGACAGTTTTTACAGCTCAACCACAATGACAATACAACATACCAGAACTTGTGGGACACAATGAATGCAGTCTTAAGAGGGAAATTTATAGCAGCAAATACCCATAACAGGAAAACAGAACAAGCTCATACAAACAATTTAATGTTGAACCTCAAACTTCTAGAAAAAGAACAGACTAAACCAAAAGCTCGTACAAGGGAGGAAATTATAAGGATAAGAGCAGAAATTAACACACTGGAGACTAAGAAACAATACAAAGAATCAACGAATTGAAGAGTTGGTTCTTTAAAGATTAAATAAAATTGATAAACCCTTAGCCAACCTTATCAAAAAAAGGAAAGAAAGGACTCAAATCCATGCAATTAGGAAGGAAAAAGGTGAAATCACAACACACCCTGTCGAAATCCAGAAAATTATTTACACCTACTTTGAAAACTTGTATTCTAATAAGATGGAAAACACAGAAGAAATGGACAGATTCTTAGATACATATGAATTGCTAAAGGTGAATCAAAATGATATAAAAATCCTAAACAACCCAATATCAATAAATGAAATTAAAGATGTAATTAAAAAATTGTCAACGAAGAAGAGCCCAGACCCTGACGGATTCACTGCTGAATTCTACAAGAAATTTAGTGAAGATTTAACATCACTACTTCTCAAACTTTTTAATGAAATTGAAAGGGAAGCAATACTCCCAAATTCATTTTTGGAAGCAAGAATTACTCTGATTCCAAAACCAGAGAAGGATCCAACTAAGAAAGAGAATTACAGGCCAATCTCCCTAATGAACATTGATGCAAAAATTCTTAATAAGACACTGGCAAACAGACTGCAGCAAATCATCAAAAAGATTGTACACCATGATCAAGTGGGATTCATCCCAGGGATGCAGGGATGGTTCAACATACATAAATCCATAAATGTAATACATCATATTAACAGAGCCAAGGATAAAAGTCATATGATTATTTCAATAGATGCAGAAAAAGCTTTTGATAAAATCCAGCACCCATTCATGGTAAAAACTCCACAGAAAATTGGAATAGATGGTCTTTATCTCAATCTGATAAAAGGTATCTATGACAAACCGATAGCTAACATCATACTAAATGGACAAAAACTGAAGGCTTTCACTTTAAAATCAGGAACAAGACAAGGATGTCCATTCTCTCCACTCTTATTCAACATAGTTCTGGAAACTTTAGCTAGAGCAATTAGACAAGAGAAAGAAATAAAAGGAATAAAGATAGGAAAGGAAGAAGTTAAACTAGCACTATTTGCAGATGACATCATACTCTACCTAGAAGATCCCGAAAATTCCACCAAGAAACTTCCAGATTTAATAAGCAGATTTAGCAACGTAGCTGGTTACAAAGTCAATACTCAAAAATCAATAGCATTTCTGTACACGAATAACAATCTCACTGAGAGAGAAATTAGGGAAACAATACCTTTTACAATAGCATCCAAAAAAAATAGAAATATTTAGGAATCAGTCTAATGAAAGATGTAAAAGACCTCTATACTGAAAACTATGGTACTCTGAAAAAAGAGATTGAAGAGGATATTAGAAGATGGAGAGATATTCCATCCTCTTGGGAAGAATGAATATAGTCAAAATGGCCATACTTCCAAAACTGTTATACAGATTCAATGCAATCCCAATCAAAATACCAATAACATATCTTACAGAATTAGAGAAAATAATCCTAAAATTCATCTGGAACAAGAAGAGACCTGGACTAGCAAAGGCAATCCTGAGCAACAAAGACAAGACAGGGGGCATCACAATTCCTGACCTGAAATTATACTATAAAGCTACTGTGATAAAAAAAAAAAAATGTGGTACTGGCAAAAAAAAAACAGACCTGAGAATCAATGGAATAGATTAGAAGATCCAAAAATAACTCCAGATACACTAAGCTATCTTATCTTTGACAAAGGTGTCAAACACATTCACTGGAAGAAAGATAGCATTTTAAATAAATGGTGTTGGAAAAACTGGCTTTCCACATGCCAAAGATTAAGAGTAGACCCATATCTTTCACCATGTACTAAGTTAAAATCTAAATGGATTAAAGATCTCAACATTAAAACAGAAACATTAAATCTGCTGGAAGACAGAGTAGGTAAAACTCTTGAAGACATTGGTGTAGACAAAGACTTTATGAATAAAAGCCAGACTGCACAGGAATTATTGCAAAGAATCAACAAATAGGATCTTGTCCTACTGAAAAGCTTTTGCACAGCAAGAGAAACCACCAACAGTGTGAAGAGACTACCCACAATGTGGGAGAAAATGTTTGTCAGCTGTCCCTCAGACAAAGGATTATTATCGAAAACCTATAAAGAACTTAAAAAAATCAGTCTTCCCAGATTTAAAGACCCAATCCAAAAATGGGCATCTGAGATGAACACACACTTCACAGATGAAGATGTACAAACAGCAAATAAATCTGTGAAAAAATGTTCAACAGCACTGGCCATTGGAGAGATGCAAATGACAGTAACACTGAGATTCCACCTCACCCCAGAAAGAATGGCTAGTATTAAGAAGTCAACCAATGACAAATGTTGGAGGGGCTGTGAGCAAAAAGGAACCCTTCTCCACAGTTGGTGGGAATGCAGGCTGGTGCAACCACTGTGGAAATCAGTGGAAATCAAAAAGCTAGGATTGGAGGTCCCATTTGACCCAGCTATTCCCCTTCTGGGTATCTTCCCGAAAGAACTAAAAACATCCTACCACAGCGATATATGTGCATTTATGTTCATAGCTGCCCAGTTCATAATAGCTAGATCTTGGAAACAACCTAAATGCCCCTCGACTGAGGAATGGATAAAAAAGATGTAGTATTTCTACATAATGGACTACTACTCAGCTATAAAGAACAACAAACTAGACATTTTTACTCTTAAATGGATGAATACTAAAAATATATTTCTCAGTGAACTAAATAAGTCATACATACGTAACTATTGCACTGTTGCACTGGTATGATGAACTGAAACAAAATCTATGTATATAAAAAATTAGTTAAGACAGTTAAAGAAAAAGAATTTTGAGTGAAAAGTAGTTTTCTCAGGACCATCTTCAGATTTCATTTTTAATGCAAAATGTTTATGTGAAAACAATAGCACAATCATAACAAAAAAGATAGTCATATAGTAGGTTTATCTTGATTCATTGAGGCAAAAGTTTTGTGCTAATAATTTGTTGAATAATGTTTCATGTCTATTTTTTATTCTAAATAATTTCTGGGAATATAATAATATGCAATGTGCTGATGAGTGTTACTCTTTTATTGGCTGGTCGTGAAATTGTTTTGTTTTGGTTTCTTACTTTCCTTTTCTTTAAAATAAATAAATAAATACATGACTGTGAAGCCCCTATCACATTAAAGAACAGAAAACTATTGACAATGAAGGCTGCTCTTGCTTTGCATCTTCCTACTTGGCTGTCAGAGAAGGAAAATAATGTGTGTCACTGAAGGAAGCTGGGTGAGAGGATGTGAACTCTAGAATACAATCCAAGCTGGTCCCAAGTGCCCTGCATGTTGTAAAATGCAGTTTAATCACAGTGCCATTTTTTGCTTAAATGATTTTAATTATAAAAAATGTACAATAAGTTTTAAAATATGAAAAACAATATGGAAATTATTTGTGGAAAAGAGGGGAACACAAACATGGAGAAAATATTTAAAAAATTAAGCAAGCTTAATTTGCTGGTGTGGGTATGTATGTCAACATGTTATACCATGGTTGAGTAACTCCCAAAGGCCCAGATGATAAGGGCTTGGATCCCAAGGTGGTGCTCTTGGGAGGCAGTGAAAGCTTTAAGAGGTGCAGTCTAGAAAAATGTTTAGGTCACGGGAGGTGTGACCATAAACGGGACTGTAGGACCTTGGCCCCACTCTTCTCTCTCCTTTGTTTCCTGGCCATAAGGTTTTGCTCTGCTACCGACTCCTGCCCTGATGTGCTGCCTCACAATAGACCCAAAAGCAATGGACTCAACTCACGAACTGGAACATACAAAAATTGCAAGCCAAAATAAATCTTTTCCCTCTACAAGCTGACTACCTCAGGTATTTATTACAGTAATAGAAAGCTAATATGTGTTGTTTATGCAGCCATGTAAAATAGTTTGTGGTTTGGTTAACGTTATTTGAATCCAGTGTTCCTCAATTTCAACAAAAAATTACGTAGTGGAAATTCCTTGATAAAATATACAGATAGAAATAGAACTTTTGGAACAAGGTGCCTTGTCAAGAGGTGGTAAGGAATTACGTAAAACTACAGCAATTGGAATTCCATCTTCTAGAACATTTAACTCTTAAGACTCTACTGCCATTTACAGGTTGTTCATTCTAGGGACTTTAGATGAGATTATACAAAGGTTCTTTCTATACAAACTGTAAAGTTGTATGGTTTTTGTCCTTTCAGGATTCCTTTCAAATCTGGGTTCTTCATCATTCCTTTATTCTTGCTTCTTAAATTGGTAGCAGTTGGTTTCTGTTGCTTACCACAATTCTAAAAAATACAATGTTCTTTCTCATTCTCTTCTTCCTTTGTCTATTTCTTAAATATAGCAGGGCTCTGTCTTAGGTTTTCTTGCCTTTTCACTTTGTACACTTACCCCAAAAAGATTTCAACTATTTACAACCCTTTAACAATAATGTATATACTGATGATTCACAAATGTGTGTCTATTTTGGATAGACTTCTCTCCCACAAGAATCTTAAACTCAGTCTGGTCAAAAGTGAACTCAACTTTCCTTGAAAACTTGCTTCTTCTATTTATTCTATCTCAGTGAATGGTACCATCATTTACCCAATTTTTCATGCCATGAGCAGAGAGTCATACCTGGACTCTTTCCTCTTCTTTACATCCTATGCCTATTTTGTTCCCAACATAGAATTATGACAATATTTCCATTTTCCTTTATAACTGTTTTTCTGTCTTCTCACATTGACCACTTTGTTGACCAAGATAATTTTTTTCCTTATAATTAATTTCCTACTTCCAAGTTTCACCCCTAAAATTTTTCTATATCCTAACTACATAGGTATTCCTGAATTTAAAAAGTTGTCATTTTCTGATATGATTAAGTGTTTTTTATGGCCCTGGGAAGAAAGTCTAAGTCAACTCATCATTCTTTACAGAGCACCTGACATACATTAAGCCCTCTGCAGTACAAGAAAGATTCTATGATTCTGTCACCTATAAGAGGGCCTTGAATCCCCATTTTCTTGGGCAAAAATGTCTTATCTAAACTACTTTCCACTGATAATTTCTACCTGCTTTTCAAATCTCACATTAGACTGTCATCCCCAGAGCAGCAAAGAAGTGCTGCTGTCACTTCTAGATTGGTGATATCCAACATGACAGCCACCAGCCACACATAGCTCATGAGCACTTGAAATATGGCTAGTACAAACTGAAGTGTCTCATCATTAAATGAAAAATACATACCAGATTTTGAAGGCTTACTTCAAAAAAAATTGTAAAAAGCCGGGCGTGGTGGCGCACGCCTGTAATCCCAGCACTCGGGAGGCTGAGGTAGGTGGAGCATTGTGAGTTCGAGACCGGCTTGGGCTACAACGCGAGCACAAGGCCGGCCTGTGCTACATAGTGCGACCCTGCCTCAAAAAACCAGGCTGGGAGTTTGGCTCAGTGCCTTAAGCGTCTGCCCTGGCAGGCGCGAGGTTCTGAGTTCAATCCCCGGTGCCGCAAAAAAAAAAAAAAAATTGCAAAATAACCTACTAATAACTTTATATTGGTTATATGTGAATATTTTAGACATATTTATTGGGTTAAATAAAATATATTTGAAATTAATCTCATCTTTTAAAAAGGGTTTTATGTGGTCTAATACTACATGAGGGGGAGCTCCATTTAAAAACAGTCTTATGTGATCAGATACTATATGAGCAGAAGCTCTTTTTTTCAGTTCTGCATTTATTTCCTTATAACCATTTGCTTTATCTTTTAAAATTATAGCCTATCCCCTGCACTAGACTCCAAGTACCTTATAAACAAAGGATTGTCTTGATTAATATGGGGAATTTCAGAGGTATGGGTGCTAAAATACATATAGTCTATCATTATTTTGGATTCCATATTTGGGTATTTACACACATAGTGTCTTAGTTACTTTTCACTTGTTGCCAAGACAAAATACCTGATGCCCAAAATTAGGGAAGGAAAGATTTATTCTTACAGTTTCTTGAGAGTTTTAGTCCTTACTTAGCTGGCTCCAAGGCGGCGTGGTGTGGCGTGATGGGGCTGCTGTTCATGGCGGCCACAAGCAGCAAGGTGCAGGTGAGAGAGAGAAAGAGAGAGAGAGAGAGAGAGAGAGATATGGAGAGAGAGAGAGAGAGAAAGAAAGCATGGAAGCACAAAAAGAAGACCCACCTTCCCTTACACTGTATGTCAGCTCCACCCCTGTGTGGGTACAGCACTCACATTGCCAATCCTTGTGCCAGACTCAGCCCCATCAAAAGTATATGAGGACTTGGGGGTACATAGTATATCACCCAATACATTCCACCCCTGGACCCCCAAGGAATCATTTACATTTTTAATATAAAAGCCATTTAGTCCATCTCCAAAAGTTGCCAAAATCCTAACAGTTTCAGCATTGCTGAAAAGTCCAAGTCTCAAATCGCCTCTGAGATCTATGGCAAACTCTTAACTATAACCCCCTGTACAAATGAAAATGAGGTTAAGCACTTCCAACATATAAAGGCACAAGGTAAACATTACCATTCCAAAAGTTACAAACAGGGGAATACAAAGCGTTGAAACCAAAGCAAGTCCAAAATCCAGCAGGGCAAACATTAAGTCCTGGAGTTCTCTGCTCACCATCTGAAGCAATCTGGTTGCAAGCTCTAAAAGGCTTGAGAGTTTCCACCCCCATAGCACTTTCAGGGGTCTTAACTTCCATAGCTTTCCTTGAATGATCCATGTTCCTTGGCTTCACCCTTACATCTTTACACATTGCTCTCTGCAGGCAAGGCAGAAGCTGCCTTAGCCTTTCCTTGTACATAAAACCAGCTCCATGAGGATGCCACCAAGGTCCGCTGCAGGCTGGAGCAGTAGCCAGGCTTTCCTCTCTCTTGGCTGTAGTGGTCGACGGCCTGGATCACTGAGCTCTCTGAACCTGATTGTGAGGAACAGCTTCTCTATGCCACCACCATTCTGGAATCTGGTGTGGCCACCTCCATTTTGGGACATGGTGTGACCTTTGTTGCCACTCTGGGACAGAGCACTCTGCAGCTTTTTCCTCCGAGCAAACTCTTTCAATTTTGAAGGCCTGAGGCTGCAAAGGGTGGAGGCCCACTGTTTCCCGGGATGCCCCCAGGCCATCTTTTTTATTCTTTTATTCTCAGCAATCAAGGTCTCAGCTCCACAGCTTCCTGGGCAAACTCACAAGGTTTTAAATCACCATGCCAGGCTCCTTGTTCTTTATCTACAATATAAATCTGGCTAAGAGCCCTCAAGAAAAGCCAGGCCACCATTTCAATATTTGGTTGCCTGGAGATTTCTTCTGAGAGATTAATAAATCCATCACCCTTAATCTCAGTCTCAGGCAAAGTCTCCGGGCATGGGCAGAATGCAGACAAACTTTCTGCCAAGTCGTAACACACAACATGCGGAGTGCAACACCCAATGTCATCCTTCTTCCCAGCAGAAACCTCCCGAGCCTGGTCTTTACCAGCAGGCTTTCTATCAGCCTTCTGGTCTCCTGGGCTCTGATCAGAATCTCCCATACTGAATGACCTAAGCCATTCCAGCTCTATGCATGTAGCCAACATTTCCAAACCTTTCCAAACTTCCCCACGAGCCATTTCCCAAGGCTCTTGAACCACATGGTCAGGAATACTCACAGCAATGACCCCACTCCTCTGGTACCAAATTCTGTCTTAGTTACTTTTCACTCATTGCCAAGACAAAATACCTGGTGCCCAAAATTAGGGAAGGAAAGGTTTATTCTTACAGTTTCTCGAGAGTTTTAGTCCTTACTTAGCTAGCTCCAAGGCAGAGTGGTGTGGCGGGGCTGCCATTCATGGTGGCCGCAAGCAGCAAGGTGCTGGCAAGAGAGAGAGAGAGAGAGAGAGAGAGAGAGAAGGAACAAGAGGAAGACCCACCTTTCCTTACACTGTATGTCGGCTCCACCCCTGGGCAGGTGAAGCACTCACATTGCCAATCCCTGCCCCATCAAAAGTATATGAGGACTTGGGGGTACATAGTATATCACCTAATACACAAGGTAAAATTTTCTCCTAACTCCAAAATCAATACTTACTGTGCTATTGTACTCTTTAGATCATGTATGAACATGCACAGAGATTCGAGTCATCCAATGTACATTTTCTTAGCTCAGGTCAAACGTGGCAGTGCTCTCGTTTAGTATTTTCTCGGCTGTCAGTCTGTTTATTCCCAATTTTTTTTAGCATTTTTATGGCTTTTGATTTCATTGCTTTAAGTGGCCCCAAGTGTCACCCTGAGAAGCTGTCTAGTATTCCTAAATACAAGAAGACTATAGTGTGCCTTATAGAGAAAACGTGTGAAGGTAAGATACCCAAAGTCATGAATTTTAGTGTGGTTGGCAATGAGTTCAAAATATATTAAACAAGGTATTGTCAAAGAGAAACACACAATATCTTGACTAGTTCATGAAACTGTTGCAATCAGAGGGTCACAGAAAGCTCAGCCTGTATTTCCCCTAAGAAGTAATAGCTCAGTATTTGCTAATTTATCAACTTCAGGAAAATGGACTATTTTTGTTGAATGAATAAAGCTCAATCATTTTATTCCAAATCCAAATCGTGTGTGAATATGATATACGGTAATAGCATGGACCCAAACTAGATTTTAATCTTGGTTCTTTGACTTACCAGCTGTGTGATTTGAGGCAAACTACTTTTCTCTGCCTTCTTCCATAATTCAAAATGCATGTAAAACTGTTGCTAATGGTTAAGGTCTGAATGTGAGGGGACAGATCAAAAAAGGCATCAGAAACTCTTGGAATGAAGAAAATATTCTGTATCTTGATTATAGTGGTGGTGATATAACTATGTTTTTCAAAACTGACTTAAGTAAAAATAAATTTTATATAAAATATGACAAAAGGTTAAACATAAAAAGTTACCAGGCAAGGCTAAACATACAACACAGATGAAACATTTAGTACGCTGACTCTGTAATTCTTCCTTAAATATCTGCAATCATTCTAATAATAATAGGAAAAAGTTAGGCTCTAGTCTATAGGCTCTAGAACAATTTTTAAATCAATCGAACTTCAACATGTATGAACAAATCCAAACACGAAGGAATGCCAATGCCAAGATAGAAAGGCTGAGTAGCGAACCTTTCTGAATGGGAAACTACCTTCCTCCACAACTCTGCCACAGCCTCTGTCTTAAGGACTGGATTGGGTCATTTTACTGCGGGATGTTTCTGGAGTTCCCACCCCTGAAAGTACTACTGACTGTTGGGGCACATACTGCAGGTGGAAGCCAAAATCTCACCGGTATTGACGAACTCATGACGCAGGCCAGTTAGTCAAATGCTGCAACTGTGCTGTTTTTGAGGAACATGCGTGGGTTCCAACCCGCAAAGAGGGTTGCACGCTGAACCAGAAGCTCGAAGGCTAAGTTCCCTCACAGCCACGCGGGCCACTCGGAGAATTCGCGCAAGTCGCGAGTGGTGAAAACTGTCACGTGACAACTGCCACGCACCTGAGGGCATGCGACGCAGGGAGCTTGGTTTGGTCCCGTTAACATTGACTGGGGCCTGAACTACCGATGAAGAGAGCGAGCCGGAGACTTTTCCCTCAGCAGCCTGACTCCTCAAAGCGTACTTCACGCCGGAAGTGCACTAATCCACAGCACGTGGGGTTGCCAGGGCGCGCTTCACGTGATTGGGCGGGGCCTCGGGTACCTGGTAGCCAATGGTAGCTCTGGAGGGCGGTGCCTCTGACGCGCCGGGGCCTATCCCGGAAGTGGGGCTGAGGTGGGGGCGGGAAGGGGCGGGAAAGGGCGGGGAGGCCGGGGTGTGGAAAGTGTGGCGGCCCCGCCCCGTCTCTCGGAGCTGCTGCGGCCGCTACCGCCGTCGCCGCAGCAGCTGCAGGGGACCGGCGCGGGTACGCAGTCGAGAGGCGCTGTGATCCTGCTTGAAAGGTGAAGATCAGGGGAGTAGCTGGCTGGGCTGGGACTGGACCAGGCAGGGCGGAGGCGGGCGGCCAGAGCCCAGCGCTGACTGAGGCAAGGAGGAAAGATGGATGAGAGAAGGGAGGCGAGCGCGGGACCCACGGGGCTCTGTCAGGCCCTTGCGGAGCTGGGCCGTGCCGGGCCGGGCCGGAACGGGGATGTCAGCAGCACCGGGGGCGCTGTTGCTGCCAGGCGGCGGCGCTGCGGGTGCAGGGCGGAGTGCGCGCCCGCTGCCCGAAGGCCAGGCGCTGCGGGCTGGCGGGGACGTGCGGCCTGGGCTGGGCCCCCGCAGTGGAGCGGGGCGGCGGCGGAGGGCCCCAGGCGCGGTGCGGGCAGGTCGCGGGTTTGTGCGGTGGGGCGATGGGCACCGGGATCTGCTGTGGCCAGCGTTGGTGAGGGTGTCCCCCCACCCCAGCCTGCTCTTCCGCGGCTTCCCTCCCCACCACCCCACCGATGCTTGGAAAAGTTTGTAGAGGCCAGAGTTAGAGTCTAGTCTTGAGTGAGTGTTTTCTATAAATGCAAAGATAACGGACCGTGATGCTTGGCACCTAACCTGCCTGAAATGAGACATTGCCCTCCTCGTGTTGCCCCGTTATAAAAACCAAACTAAAACTTTTTGCATAGTTCCCACGGAAAAACTACCATCTCCTTAGCCCACCATGGCGGACGAAATTGATTTCACTACTGGTGATGCTGGGGCTTCCAGCACTTATCCTATGCAGTGCTCTGCCCTGCGCAAAAACGGCTTCGTGGTGCTCAAAGGACGACCATGCAAAATAGTGGAGATGTCAACTTCCAAAACTGGAAAGCACGGTCATGCCAAAGTAAGTGTCCTTCCAAGTCATTCTTTGACTTCTTCGTTGAGATTTTGATCATTTATATTACATTACAGATCTTGAGTGTTCTATATATTTTGTAATAAGAACATTTACATTTTTTCCCTTTTCTCTATTGCTGAGTGATCAGCTATTTGAATGCTTAAAAGTAATGATACTTTCTTGGACCTTTTTAATGTTTCGTTAACTGGGCGTTGAAACTTTCTTGAATCCTGGTGACCTAAAAGATTTATTCAGTCGTAGATGAGAAAACCTGTTTTAACTATTCTAAGAAACTTACTTTTCTTAGGTACTCTTTAATTAAATGACTGCATTATGTATTGTAATAAATGTTGCCATAACACTGTTTAATGTTTACTGTCTCTCAGTTCTATGTCCACTACATTTTTTTAAGAAAGTAAAATTAGATGACCTTGGAAAAAGGAGAATTTGTCTTAATCAGCATTGGTATTGTGCCCTTGTGTATGTAATGAGTGATATACTTGGCAGAGATTAAATAGGTTTCCTGTTTTCATCATTTAGGTACACCTTGTTGGAATTGATATTTTCACAGGGAAAAAATATGAAGATATTTGCCCTTCTACTCACAACATGGATGTTCCAAATATTAAAAGAAATGACTATCAAGTAAGTAATTTTCTTCAGAATGTTGCTTATCTCTTAAAAATGCAAATACTTTCTACTAGCAGTAGTAATTTAACAAAACTGAAGAGTATTTTGTAAGTTCATCTAACCAGTTACCATACTAGGCACCACCTATTGTACAAATTGGAAAAATATAGTAATTTTTTAACATTCTTTGCATTTTAAAAATTTGAACATTTTTCAGCATTCCTCAGACAAACTGACTGCATGTTGGGACTAAGTGCAATGTTTATTAAAATTACATTTCTTAATATTGTAAAATATTTCAAATTCAGTCAACTTCTTTCTTGATGCTTTATTTCTTTTTACTAATCAGATATAAGGCTTTTAAGAAAATTATTGGAATTCATGTTTTAACCAACCAAGTTTTTGTATTAATGAAGGTGAGTCAGAATTTGGTAGTCTTAAGTAAGAAAGTAAGTCTTAAGGTAGTCTTATGTATGAAAGCCATAAAAATAAAGACTAAGCCACGCATGGTGCTCACATTATGATCTCAGCTACTCAGTAGGCTGAGGCAGGAGCATCACATGTTCAAGACCAGCATGGGCAACTTAGCAAGACTGTGTCTCAAAATAAAAAAAAAAATTTTTAAAGGGCTTAGGATGTAGTTCAGTGGTAGATCACTTGCATAGCACTCACAGGTCCTTGGATTGAGCACTCACAAAAAATAATATAAAAACATAATTTCTAATACAAGTCATTGAATATGGTAAACAAAATACAAAAATTATGTGGTTGTTTTATTTATATGCAGTGAACATGCTATCACATTTTGTGAAATTACATGTATAAAGTTCAAGTTTCAGATCCAGTTACACTTTCAAATAGATCATGTTCAATAACATTTTATTGTTTGGAGTATTGATGATGACTTAAACAGTTGACCTCAGAGGGTGTGAAAGCTCAGATTAACAATAACTGAAGTAGTTCTTGAAAATTGTTAATGTCTGTATCAAACATACCATATACTGGACTCTTCTGTTCAGTTTATATAGTGAAAATGTGAGTTAGATTTTTTTCTATTCAACTTAAACTGATTTCTTTCCATATCTTTTATTGTATTATGTAAAATTTTTTTAAAATGTTGTTATCAACTGAATTTACCCAAAGATTTCCTTTTATTCTGCCCATGTGCAAACATTTTTCTGTGTAATTTTAATCTAGTAATCATTTTTATAATTTTAGTTTCCTACTTACTAATGTTTTTTAGACTGTTTTGGAGTTTTTGTAAAACTTAAATTGCCTTAGTATAACCTCAGGTGGATTTGTTGAATCAAGTAGGTCTAGTTCCGCCACTTACTAGTTCAGTGATTTTGGATGTTATGAAACTTCTGTAAGCCTTTGTCTTCCAGTTTATAAAACAAACATAGTACAAGGAATAACTGGGAAAATATACCCCATAAGTACATATGTATTAAACAGTAGTACTCTTCTGCTTTCCTATCCTGTATTTAAATCCACTTAATCATGTAATTATTATTGAATCGATGAATTTAGATGTGGTAAATAGTAATTGCTCAATAAACACTTAATTGCATGCATAATTATTCATTTTGGCAATGTGACAAGATAGTGCAGTAGATGAGCATAGAATTTTTTTTTTTTTGAAAAATGTGGAATTCGTCATGAATTTGCATGTCATTGTTGCTCAGGGGCCATGCTAATCTTCTCTGTATCATTCCAATTTTAGTATATGTGCTGCCAAAGTGAGCACCAAAATGGGTTTTTCTTCTCACCCTAAAATAAGAATACTTTGAATACTCAATATTTATTATAACCAATAATATCATGCAATATGGAATGCTTTTGCCTGTTGTATGTTTCAGAAAGGTAGTAGCAATACTTTATGTAATTACTACTATGATAAAATTAGCCAATCATTCACTGGAGCTCAAGATTTAGCATAAAGAAAAGTTTGATTAGGACTTTAATTTCATGTATACAGGTTCAGTCTGGGGTTTAACATATGGAATGAATGAGGCCTTTGCCTCAGATGTAAAACTTTAAACAAAGGTGTAGTTCCAATGCCAAGGCTCATAGTAATACCCTCTACACAAAAGGAAACATTTGTTATACTGATTCTCTCTTGATTTAAGTGTTAATATTTTGTTCATCAGTTTTTACATTCTTATTTTTTAAATACATTAAAATATTTGATCACTACTTTTTTTTTTTTTGGATGCCCTCTTAATTTTACACCCAAAGACAAGTGTCTCACTTACTTTTTCTCCTACCCTCAGCCCTTATGTGGTCCATATAGCATGATGGATTAAAGAATAATTTTTTAAGTGAGACTGTTTGGATCCAGATCCTTATTAAAGCCCTGAATAAGTGTGTGACCTTGGTTGGCAAGTTATTTAACCTGTGTTGCTGCAACTTATTAATAAAATAAGGAAGCAAATAATAAACTCTTGGGATCATTTTGAGTCTTGATACTTACAACAAAAATAAGGAAGCAAATAATAAACTCTTGGGATCATTTCGAGTCTTGATACTTACAACAGTGCCTGGAATAGTAGATGTCCACATCTTCCTCATTATCAAGTCAATATATGCTACTTGTTTCTGTTCTTTTTTTAAAAAAAAAAATAGTTCTGTGAGCCTTTCGCATTATATTTGCTATGCTAGTCTTTACTCATCTGTCCAAGAGACTTGGTTAAATTCCCACTTTTATTGTTAGTTGGCTATGTGTAGTTCTTCATATTTGCTGAATTCAGTATTTGAGTTCCAGTTTGGCAACCATCTAAAGTGAAATATGTTCATTGTAGTAATTAAAAAGTAAATCTCTGAAAAAGCATATTAATATTTAGTTTCACGTTATGTATTTTTAACATAAGTTTAGATTGAAAAAAATGTTGTCTTCTGACTCTTCCTTTCCAAGATTAGCTTAGATTAGAATTGCTAATTTCTATTACTTCTTCTAAAAGTAGATACTGTTGTTTAAGGCTCAATGATGGTGTAAGATTCAAATACATTCAGATATCTTTGAGAATCCCTAAATTGATAGATATAGAATTGCCTGCTCAGACTCCTGTGCTCTCTTAAATCATTTTTTTTACAAAGTTCTTTGTTGCTATGCACCCCACCACAAGTTACATGCCTTTTCTGCATTCTTCAAGATTTATCTGTCATTTAAAGACCATTTTCTAAGGAGAAAAACAAAATAGTACAGGACACATTAAGTACATATTGTGAACCTTTAGACAATTGGTAAATTGCCAAAATTATGACTATGAATTTCAAGTCAGTTCTTCAAATGAATGAGAAGCCTTTTGGATGCTGAGATATATGAGTTGAATTTTACTGTTGCAACTGAAAACAACAGTGACAAAGAAAATAATGCTGCTGTGAATTTTCCCAAACTTAAAGTCTTTTTATCATTTTAACATAGTCTGTGAAATTTTTGTGCTGTCTTGTAAAAGCAGTTTCTTTGGCAATAAAAAACCTCTAAACCAATGAAGCCCAATGTTGCAGTGATAAGAAGCAAATATTTTGCTACAGAATCATTAAGGGTAATAGTGAGAAGGGCCCTCTCCTTTGGGTCCTAGTCCTTATTTATTCTACCTGTGGGAAAAATAGCACCATATACTGAAATATATTGTAACCTATAAAATAAGTCCCTGGGGCTACACAGTATCTTCTAACAGGTACCATAAAGGAGTTTGGAGTAGGCCAGTCTGCAGAGGCAAGCTGTTTGGGATTCCTGGGTGTATGGGCCAGTTCTCTGAGTGTCACCATGTTCTTATTATTTTGTCTGTAAAGCAATTGTCTTAGAAGTGTTGCCATGTGAGAATAAGGCATGATGTAAATCTAGAATTTTAGCAGAAACACCACAGATGGGACAGGCAAATCCATATGTAGACTAACAGTCCATTTGAGTCAGTCCAAATACAGCATCTTCTGTGCTAGAAAGGGTAATGTTATCAAGGAGCTCATTGTTTCCTTTGGGAAATAGTACCTTATCAGGGACCCTGTATTAGTCTCTCTCTGTGAGGTTCTCTGTAGTAGCTACAGTCAGATCAGCGTTAATGAGAGAAAATCTATATTACTGAACCATTGACAAGGACTGGGACCTCAAAAAAACAAGCTGAATGGTGGCACATGCCTGTAAGTCCAGCCCTCCAGAGGCTGAGGCAAGATCACCGTGAGTTCAAGACCAGCCTAGGGTATATAGTGAGTTCAAGGCACACATGGAATACATTATGTGACAGTGCAAAACAAACAACGAAACCTTCAACACAAAAAGCCAAGCTGAATGTCAAAGAGAATCATAAATTTCTACCTGATTACTTACAGTGTTGTCTGTAGCAGTTGCCCTTTGGTGTGCACTCGTGTGCGCATGTTCTCCAGTTACATGTATGGAGAGGTCTACCACTTCTCCAGATTTTATTGTCAGCCTTTTTTATATCTTGTTCTTACAGTATCTGTCAGTCAGCTTTGCCTAGCTGTGATAAAATATCTGAGAAAATCACCTTACAGGAGGAAAAGTTTAGTTTGGCTCACAGTTTCAGAGGTTTCAGTCCATTGCTGGCTGACTCCTTTGCTTTAGACCCGTGGTGAGGCCTCGTGGCTGTTGAGAAGCAGACAGAGTGAAAAAGCCTGTGCTAGCAGACTTCCTCCTTCACTTTTATTCTCTCCCTAGCCTATTGTCTGGTGCCACCTATATTCTGTTCTCTCCCCTAGTGTACTGTCTCACTTGCCAGTCATCTCTGGAAATGTCCTCCCAGGCATCCCAGAAGTGCACTTTACTAGTTTCTTGGGGTTTCTCAAGCCAATCAGGTTGACTGTCAGGATTAAACTTAAATGTCCTTGACCTTCCACTTCCAGCCAAACACTTTACTCTTATCTAAGATCATTGTAAGTCTACACCTCTGGTTCTCTATTTTTTCAAGGCTTTTTCTTAAACTTGTCCCCATTTCCCACTGTTATTCACGGCCACCTCTGAATGGTGACTCATATAATACATAACCACCTAGAAACCATTCTGAATTTTTTTCTTCATTACCTGGTAATAGGAAATTCCTCCTCTCACCCATTGGTGTGACTTCAGTGGGGGCAAAAGTGTCAATGTAGGAAGAGAAGATACTTTCTAAGTCTCAGCCACTTTGAGTCTGAGCCACTTAATAAAACTTGTTTATACCTTTAGGACATGCTCAAGATGAACTCAGGTATGCTACTTTCACTTGATGATGGAGTGCTCCTGGGCATACCCAACTTCGTGATTTGGTGGGTCAGATAACACCCCAGTTGATGATAGTGTTATTTGCTTAGATGGGTATAATAGTATACCCAAGAATTCAGTCTCAGGCCAAGGATGTAGCTCAGTGGTAAAGCACTGGGAGGCTCTAGGCTCGATTCCCAGCACCCCTGCCGCTTCTTCCCCCCACACACAAACAAAACAGTCTCACCAGTCCCTCTACCAGGAGCTGGCAGTTCAAGGAATGGAAGCTTAAGAGTGCAGGGGACAAAGAAGGAAGAAGTAGGAAAGTCTTACCTACCTAAACAAGTGTGATTTTTTAAAAAATAGATTCAGAAACAAAATTCAGGAATAAGGGCTAAACTCTGGTGATGATATATCTTCTCCAACCTTCTTTTGTATACCAGTATGCATGTGTAGGCACAAAAGAAAGTTTTCTTGTAATTCCCCTATTCAGTGTTGATTCTCTTCTTATTCTTCCTTTTCAGGCTGTATAATGGACAGAGTTTGTAGTCACCAACTCCCCCTGTACCTCTCATTTTAGTTCAGCCTTTGCTTCCTTAGCTTAATGTGTATCTCTGAATTTGATGTTTATAGTGCTCTTTCTAGATTTTTATATACCAGGGCATTTTTCCATTTCATTATTTATTATAAGAAGCTGCAAAGTACCAGAATGCCATGGACATATCACTTAGTTTCCTATACACTGCCTCTGGATTATTTTGAAGCTAATCCTAGATATTGTTTTACCCTCAAGTGTTTTATTATACATCTCTAAAAGCTAAGAACTAAAAATAAATCACACCTAAAAAGTTATTAATTTCTTAATATCATCAAATATCTCATTGGTATCTATATTTTCTTTGTTTTATTCAATGTGATGGTTATCATTTTTGTTTTATAGTTTACCTAATTCAGGGCCTATGTAAGGTCCACACAAATGAAATTAATTGATAGCTCTTAAATATGTATGTTTTCTTTTCTCACACATGTGCTTGGGTTGTATGTGTCTGCAATTTTGTGATGAAGAACTGGATGGATCATTTGGTCTGTTGACATTCTTACTGCTTTGATTTTGCTAATTGCGTTTCCTTGTTGTTTAACATGTGTTTCTGTTGCTTGTATTTCTTGAAACTTGATAATAAGATGAGTAAGTTTGGTGAGATTTGGTTTAGCTTTTTTTTCCTTTCTCTTTATTTTTTTGATGAGACTGTTTCATAAGTGATGTTCTGTATGACAATCAGGTAAATCTGTTCCCTTTTTTGATAATATACGTTATCTTTGCCTCAATTCATTAATTTATTAAGGGAGACAAAATAGTGATAAGTAATGATTTGTCATTCTGGGTGTTTTGCATTTTTCTTGGTTTGGTTTGGTTTTTGCTTTGTGGTGCTGGAAATTGAACCAGGGCCTTCACACTGAGCTACATCCCCAGCTCCTTTTTATTCTTTATTTTGAGACAGAGTCTTGCAGCTCATTGAGTAGCCCAGGGCTCTAAACTGAAGTCCTTCTGCCTCAGCCTCCCAGAGTGCTGAAATTACAGGTGTGCCACCATGACCAACTTCATGCCTTCCTTTTTAAAAGCCACAATATATAAAAAATTTCCTTCATCATTTTTTTGTTCACCTTGAGGTATAGTATATATACTGTGTTTGTGTATGTATATATACACAAGGAAAGCCAGTATAAGTGCTTCTTTCCCTTCAGTTACCAGTTTTCAAAATTAGTTGGTTCATAGCATCTACTGAAGATGACTTTTTTCACTATGAACTTGAACATTTAAAGTTGTTTTTCCCATTTGCTTTTTCAGTTACATTTTCTTTTGTAACTAGAATCATTATAACTTTATTTCAAAATTTTCAGAGTATTAAATCATCAAAATCTCATCAACTTGATAAATTTATACATTAAAATATTTATAATTTTTGAAAACATTGGAAACTGACTTAGAGAAAGGTCAGTAAATGACAGCGCATGGACCAAATCTAGTCCGCTGTCTTTTTTATAAGGCCCGCAAGCTAAGAATGGATTTTACATTTTTAAATATTTAGGGGAAAAAAAGAATATTTTGTGACATAGGAAATTTATATGAAATTGGTTTCAATGTTCTTAAGTAAACTTGCTCTGAAACCCACCCATGCTGAAGACAACTTTGTGTTTGTGAATCAAACAGCATTTTGGGCCTCAAAAATATTCATGTTTTAATCTGTTGATATGATCCTTATTGTATGCTTGAGGCTTAGCAGTGGCATCTCAGGCTTTTTTAAGGATTGCAAATTACGAAGGGGAAAGGGATACCTTTAGAATAGGAAAATATGACATATATACCTTACCAAGTGATCAAAGTTAACATCACGAGTAATGAAACAAATCGCCATCATTTGCTGCCTGACATGACACTTTGAGGACCCATCATTCCTTCCAAAAATATATTAATCTGAATCATAAGAAAACAGTGAGACATACCCGAACTGTGGAAAATTCTATAAAACAGGAAACCTATACTTATCAAAAATATCAATGTCATGGATGACAAAGAGTGAAAAAACTGTTCCAAATTCAAGGAGACTAAAATCAGTATTGAAAGCCAGATAAATACGAAGTGTGACCCTGGAGTTAAGAGAGATAAATTGCTATCAAAAACAATATCGGAACAATTGGCAAATTTGAATATAGACTGTATATTGGATAGTGAGCGATGAGTATTAAGTTTTTCAATTTTAAAAAATAAATTAAATTTATAAGAGTATGTCCTTGTTCTTAGGGAAAACATTCAAGTATTTATTGCTGAAAAGTCTTATTCTCAAATGGTTCAGTAAAAATGAGAATGTATATGATAACTTATTTTTATATTGCATATATATCTAAAGAAAATATTTATGTGATTAGATGTTAACAATGAATGAATTTTGGTAAAAAATATGGGATTTCGTTGCATTATTTTTGCAACTTTTCTATCAATAAAGCTTAAGCTTTTTTAATAAATGTCATTAAAAACCAAATAATTATTTCTGTCTTTGACTCCTATTGTATGTGTTATCATCTGATATTCTAGGTGATTATCTTTTAAAAGTCTGTTGGAATTTGAGGTGCACTGATGGCATGTATGCTTTTAAAACAAAGGAAGGGACTCGCTGTTGCCTAGTCCTATAAGAGAAATTATATCAAAACTGTGCTTTTCGTACATTAAGTTGATGACTGGGTTTGCTTATACTGATGTCATCAATAAGCTAGTGTTTGGTTTTTTAAAAAAATTATGAAAAAATAAAAACTTTCATGACAAGATAATAATAGTTAACACATTGTGTATCATTATCTTCAGACTAGTTACTCAGATTTTAAAAAATCTTATTGAAACAGTGAGCTGGAGATGAGAATTCTTGCACTTAACTTTATTTATAATCAAATTATAGTATACATTGTAATAGTGAAAAATTGAAAATAATTTGTATGCTCATTAATGGGAAAATAATTTCAGTCACAGTATATCCATGCGTTTGTGTACTGATGAGATAGATTAAGGTAGGTCTACATTTTCTGATTTGGAAAGATTTCTAAGTATACATTAAAAATACCTTGCTGAAAAATACTTGTTCCATTTGAAAAGCAACCATATTTATATTGTATACCTAATTATAAATTCTTCAGGATGTATTATAAAAAACCTAAACTGCTTAATAATACAGACTAAACAGGAAGAGTACAGAAAGGAGGCAATTTATGCTGTACTTCTCTTTGTATTTTATACATTTGTATTTTGGCATATATATTTGGTGTAAATATATAAAACGTTAACATATTACTGTGTACTTACACAAATCAATGTGGATTGCAGTTTAACTGTGTAAATGTTATAAAGGAATGGATATAATCTAATGAGTACAAGTAATACAATTTCTTCTAATAGCTGATATGCATTCAGGATGGTTACCTTTCCCTGCTGACAGAAACTGGTGAAGTCCGTGAGGATCTTAAACTGCCAGAAGGTGAACTAGGCAAAGAAATAGAAGGAAAATATAATGCAGGTGAAGATGTCCAGGTAAAGATCTATGAAAAGACTATGTTTTTTAAACTATTTTATAAAAACTTTGAACTAAACTAGTTTGCATGAAATACATATGAAATGTTTCTTAAAAGTACTGCTGAAATGTTGAATATGATCTTCAAAAGCAATTACCAAAGAAGGTATTGAAGTTCATTTTTTGCTGCATGGACACCTATCAGCTTTATGTTTGCTTGAATCTCTGCATATAAGCTATTCTTAAGGGTAGAAAGGGATGCTAAGGAGTATTAAAGAGTGAAGGAGATGTACTCTGTTGCAACTTTGAGAAGTATAATATCTAGTAAGTATTGCAATATTTATGGCTCTTCTTTTCCCTGTTCCTTGGAAGTTGTCTTGTAAAACTACAACCTGAGAAATTCTGTTTCAGGAAACTATAAAAAATAAAAATTATTTGCTTTGGATTACTCCTTTTCAAGACAAATCCATATAAAATATCCACAAATATATTATAATATGTGGTGAACTAAGTATATCTTCTGTATGACTGCCTTCTGAGTAGCTTTTTTGCCTGCATGTTTTCTTCTAGGTGTCTGTCATGTGTGCCATGAGTGAAGAGTATGCTGTAGCCATAAAGCCCTGCAAATAAATGAGAACGTAAGACAAGAGCAGACTGGTTGGGTCTGGATCAACTGCAGAGATAAAGTTTGGTTCTAATTGTCACCAAAGCTATGGCCTCATAAGCAACCTCATTTTATCTCTCTCTCTCTCTCTCTCTCTCTCTCTCTCTCTCTCTCTCTTTCTTTCTTTCTTTCTTTTTTTTTGTAATTGTGCTGGGTTGGTTTCTTCAGGCAGTTGGTAACTTTTTAAAAAATCAAGCTGTATAATTATCTTTTTTTTTTCAATTTTATGGTTGTCTTTCCTATAACATTCCTGTGGTTTTCAGTATGTAAGTCCAGGAAACAGACAAGACTGCCTCAGCAGATGTGATTTGTCTGAGGAAATCATTCCTAAATTTTAATTAAATGATTACTAAACCAGGGTTTTAAATCAGACAATGTAGCATCTAGTGGTATTGAAGTACCACATTTAAGTTGAGTTGCTCTGCATTAATTTTAGATTTAATATCATAGAATATGTAGGTTGCGGATTGGAATTGTCAATTTCAGCCTGTGTTTGGCAAACACAAATCTTTAAACAAAAATCATGTTCATCAGAGTCTTGTTTACTTTGATGGTCATGTGCCACCACATATACTCACTAATACTATCCTTTGCCAAGTGTTATCTAGCTTAGAACAACCTTACCGTGATTTTAGTATCTGCTTATATTTAACAGAGGGACACTGAACCGTTTGGTGAACGTGAACTAGTCAGGTTGTAAAGAATACACAAAGGACAGTGGCAAAGGAAGTTACTAAAACTATGTTTTTTATCTGAGATCTTTATAATCAGCAACTGCTCCTTTCCAACTATTTTAAGTAGAATTTTTTATGTTAAATTTTTGTTAGACTATAACTGGGAATTCTTAAATTGATTTGGAATTCTTGACTGTTAAATTCATGCACATTTTTCTCTAAAGTGAAATGAAAGTGAATCATGGAAGAAATATTACTTTATTTACAAATTAAGTACATATAATTTTTTCTGATTGTCTTGTAATTTAATTCAGTTGCTGATAGGGACTATAACTACAAAAGAATTCTATAAACGAAATCATTTAAGCAGTATTTTAGGTAACATCATTACCTTTCTGTTTAGTCTTTTAGCCTTTGCATATATTATTTTCAGAATTTTAGACATTGTTACAAGATTTGACTCTATAGCAATCATTACACTGGAGTGAAACCAGGAACAAAATCACTATATCTCATTATGCCTCTATTCTCTAAAACTGGTTATGAGATCTCTCCCACAATGCTTCGGCCAGAGAAACATTTGTACTTATCATCTAGAGGAAAGTATATGTAGTACTTGTCAATGACTAGAAATAGCACTTTGGCTACAAGATTCCAAAGTTTTAGTTGCTTATTGTGTATACTTTTTTAAATCTTACCTGGGCTTAAGCAAACCCATTTGAAGAAGATGCAAGGTACTTTAAGAGAAGTGTGAGGAAGAGAATTCTAAAGCACAAGAAATACTGAGATTCTAGTTAGTTGACTTTAGCATGGCATTTTAGCTTTTGCCCATCCAAAGCACAATTAGGAATTGGGTTGAATTCTTCCTAGCATTCTATTTAAGTATCTACTACACACCATTCTAGTTTTTTAGTACTCTAACCTCTAATGTTTATCTTACTTGCTACTGGACGATAGTTACCAGAGGAAGTCCATAAAGTTATCATTTATGCTGCTTGCTGGTCATTCAGCTGACCCTAGTTATAACCATATTAGTGTTCTGATTTAGTATTAATTCTAAGTTAGCATGCCCTTGTTCTTCATAACTTGTCAAACTTTGCATAAATATATTTTCAATTGTGCTAGAAGGGTGTACAGATTATAATAATGCATCTTATCTCCATACCTTGAATGGCAAAAACTACTTATCCATAAACATTTCATTTTAAATACTGTATGGAGTGTAAATATTCTAACATATATGTATAGATTTTAAAGATACAGGATCGTTTATTTTCACATAAATCAATAGATGTTTCTCTAGAACAAAATATTTCATTTAGTAAAGCTTTATAAATTGTATTACAAGGAAGCAGGGAGCATATATTTTTTAACATAGAAGTGATATTGTTCTTTTTTGACATCAGAGAAATGTTACAAGTTGATTCCTAGTACTGTTGTACTTTTTTTGTAGCAAATGTTAAATATCACAAGTTATCATATATAAATGTAGACTGTCATGGTGATAGGTTATACACTAATACACCATTTTTGTCTGTACACATTTCATCAATTTTTAGACAGTATTAGCAGGTCGAATATTTGTTTCTTTCTAGAACATGTTTTATTTCTACTGTGAAGACTGTTATGCTTTATCTGCTACGAAGTTGTATGTCCTCTCACATAAATCAAATCATTGCTGCTTTGACTTAGTATTTACATCATGGACCTAATTATGATATTTCTTTCATGCTCCCCTCCAAGAGCTGTTAGTCACTTGAAGAAATTATTGTTAACTGAGCTCTTGACTCTGATTCCCTTAGTGGTACAAATTTCTGTACCAATACTTTATATAAATTACCAAAATTTCTGCAGCCAGACCATGGTACCTTTAACAGAAGATGCTGCAATAAAATGTTTAGGCTGTAAAGTTTGGGGACATAATTTTTCATTACAGCACAATGTGAGTGTGTGTATGTGCACACATAGCTTTGTATTTTTATTCTTTTTCCAAAATCCTTCCAACTATTAAAAGTACTGTAGTCTGGTAGTGCCTCAAATGTTGGTAAATTTTTTTTAATTTACAACCTTTCCAGAACTTGTCTTTGTAGCTTAAGATTTTTTTATTGGATTATTTCTAGTTGAGCTATAATTTGAATGCATTATTCTCAGGGCTGTTCATGCTAAGAATTGAAGTTTCATTATTTTAAAGCTAACTGCCTGAAAATATAAAGCAAAATTTTCCCAAATTGTAATACTGTATGCATACATATAAAATTCATAATATCAACATATTTAAACTATATGCTGAGTATTTAAGGAAAAATGGAAACCTTAGCAGCAACTATACTGAAATTTTGCCATATTTTTCATTTTAGGATAGAATTGGGTGGTCTTACCTCAGAACCCCGTCCTTAGTGATACATTTGATAACATTCCTTTGGCATGGACCCCAAAGATAGTTTGAGACAGACATTGTAGTTCTCAAACATATTAGGAACAAAGACTGAAAATTCATAATGCTCTTTTGGGTACCTTAAAATGTTTACATACTTAATTCTATTATATGAGCTAGAAACACATTTAGTTTGAGGAAATATGGTTCTTAGGTAATATAAGAGCAAAAATATAAGCATATTTCCATAAAGTGTATTATACTGATATAAAGTTTTTAATTTTCCAGTGTCCTTTAAACACTATTTCATAGGTTTCAAGCCTTTTTTTTGCTAGCATTCAGAAAAGTAATCGGCAACAAAGATTTAAGAAAAATTCATGGCGGAAATCCTAAAATTGAGAAAATTCAATCTATTAAGTTTAATCTATTAAACTTTTTTCTCTAAATTGGGTATATGGTATCATTATTTGATTTTAGCAGGAACATTTAGGTTTAGCTTTTGGAACACAGATGTTTTGTGGGAACATGGCTTGAAGTTACAGTATAACTCAGTGTTTTTCCATTAAATAAACATCTCAACACCAACTTAACTACCAAGTGAGGTCAAGTGCCTGAAAAGTGCTGTATATGTCTAATAAACATGTTTTCTTTATGTGAAAAATGCATCTTTTAGCAATGTATACCAAGCTTTCGTCCACTAGAAACATCCTTGTTGCCAAACTTTGCCATTTGTTCAGCACTATTCTCTCCTTATAACAGGTAGAAACCTGTTTTACAATAAAAAGATTTATATAAATGAAGTCCTTAAAACCATTTCTTGATATTGGTAGAATTAGGTTTGTCTCAGTTCAAGATTGCACTTTTAAAAAAACTCTGGACACCATATTCAGCAATGACTGAACAAATAAGTCATAGTTGTGATCTTTCTTGAGAGAAATTCTTTATTATGGTTAGATCTATTATAAATAAGCACTCTTGCTTATTCAGAGTGTAATACAAATTAGTTCTGTACTGGTATGATAAAAATGACTAGTTCTATACTGTTACATGCTTTTATCTTCCTCCTGCAAAAGGTAGTTGAAACAGGATTGTCTAATCCATTGGCACTTTATTAGTAGTATATATTGTTTGTCTTAGATATAGGAGAACTCTTGCTTTTACTTGTAGAGATTAAGATGCTTTAGTTAAAACTTTAAAATTGTAAGATGTGTGAATATGATAAGTATGCATTTTACATTTCAAAAATGGGTTAAAATACAAATGTTACATCTTTGGCTATATTAAAACATCCTTTAAAATGTAGATGGTAAACTTAACAATTATAACATTTTGTTACATCAAAATATACTTGTCTGTTAACTTCATCAATTACATTAAATAAAAATAAAAATTTAACAGCTTGCACTATTCCTGTTTATGTACATTCTTAAAGATGTTTTTATACCAGACACGTATTATTTTATGTGTATATTACTTTTAAAAGAAAATCTTTCATCTTTATTAAGTGTCTTTTTTTTTTCTAGATTATCAGAAATGGCACTAGCTTTATGGCCAAGAATGTTAATTTCTTTTTTTTTTTTTTTTTTTTGCGGCACCGGGGTTTGAACTCACAACCTCACGCCTGCCAGGGCAGGCGCTTAAGGCACTGAGCCAAACTCCCGGCCCTGGTTTTTTGAGGCAGGGTCGCACTGTGTAGCTCAGGCCGTCCTTGCGCTCGCATTGTAACCCAAGCCGGCCTCGAACTCACAATGTTCCACCTACCTCAGCCTCCTGAGTGCTGGGATTAAAGGCGTGCGCCACCACACCCGGCAAGAATGTTAATTTCTAAATTCTAGTTTCAGGTTTAGGTATAAGTTTAAATTTTTCATAGTTTGTAAAAATATAGAAAATAGTCACCTGTTTCAGAATTCAGCAGGTACAAAAGAGTGAAAATACTTTTCCATCTTTGTTCACTGCCTGTTCACCCTTCCAGAAACATGTGTCAAGAAGTTAATGGCCTCTCATCTCTGATCTCCCAAGGTCTGAGGTGTTCCTTCGCTACCAGCTATGATTGCTTTTCTCTTTCCATGGTGACGTAAGTGGTGTAATGGATCCCCAAAGCCATCCCTTCACCCTTTCCCAGTCTTTATGTCTAAGTAACACTGCCTGAACAAGTTCCTCACTGGGTGATTCAACCATTTCCTTTTATACACTTTACTGTTCTAGAACATCTGTCTCCTGGCCTGAGACATGCCAAGGTTACAGTGGTAGTTGTCACCTCATATCTGTGATCATTATTACTACTCATATCCTTAACCTTCCAAATCAAAACACAGAGTTGATTAATAAAAGAATTTGATTAGTCTTGCAGCTCCCATCTCACTTTTATTTTTTTGCCACTACAAATATCAGAAGCCCAATTTCCCAGAATCATACATGGTAGGTAAAAACAAAAAGAGTGAAATGGGGTAATAATGTATTTTGTGTCTATCATAATCTTTTATGGGTCTCTTCCTACCCCCTCCCCATGATTAAAAATTCTATCCAAATAGTTCTCCTGTGGAATCACTACATTTAGGACTGCTGCTTGTCTAAACTGTGTGTTCTATCAAAGTCTTAAAACATCTATTCCCACAACACATTCATCAATGTCATAATGATTATGTATTATCTCAAAAGTGCCTACCTACAAGGTCGTATCAGTCTATTGTCCAATTTGAAAGTATTTCTGAATCCATTAAATAATTTTTCAGTCACATTTGTAGTACTTCACACATTACTTTATTTCAGTTATTTATCTATTCTCAACTCTTCAGAAACCAGATGGATGAATACTTAACATAAATATATATAAATTTAATATACATGTATAGTATGCATATGTACACACATGTGCATATGTATAATTTATATGTATATGCATGTTTATGTACACTTGCACTTGTGTGTATAAAATTCAAAATTCTAGCCTTTTAGTAGAAAAATGCTAAAGGCATTCTCACTAAGGTCATGAACTAGGTAAGAAAGCCCACTGTCTTGATCACTACTATGTTTTGAAAGTATTAGCTGATGCAATTGAAAAATAGAAAACAATTAGACACATTAAAAATGTAAAAGTGAAATGAAAAATTTTCTGTTTTGAGATGTTCTGATAATGTACCTGAGAAGTTCTACATAATTATTTATAGCTAATTCTAACAATAGATGAGTTTGGCAAGGCAACATAATGCAAAATTAACGTGCAAAAATTAATGGCTCTATAACAAAAATATTAACCAGTTAGAATACATAATGTGAGGGAACCATTTACAATAGGAACAAAAAGATACAGTGAACAAACTTAATAATAGATGAAGGGATAAATAAGCTGAAAATAATAAAATTAAGCAATGAAAAATATGTTTATTTTAAAAGTTAAGTAAGCAATGAAAAAGATACTCGTTCTCATCTTAAATGTTGATCAGTATGTATTCAAAATTCCTGCAGCACTATATAAAACAAGAAAATCATATTTAGCTATAATTGCAATATATTAGTAATAATAAAAACAGTGTAACTCTAAGTACTAATGGAGAGAAAAGATGCATTGAATTAAGTAAAATTTTTTAATCCTAGTTTTTAGGGTTTTCCTATCAATTTAGCAAAGGAGCCATGGGCAGTAATCCAGGAGCATATTTCTCCTGCCCGGTCCTCTTTGCTCTCATTACTGAGCATCTAACAAGGAATGCATATAGTTGAGGCTTCAAAAATGTTATTCTTCAGTAGTAATAATTTTGTGCTCCATATCTCATTGTTTTCATTGAAGGGCTGCAGCCCATCCTTTGCCAAAACTATCAGGAGGCTGCTGCCACTACAATGTCATTTAAGTATATTTCTCCAGAGATGTGTAGTGTGGTGCCTTGTGATGTTCAACATGCTGCACTTTTGGGGCACATGGCACAGAAAGAAATGAAATGACACGTACTACACATACACAACTTACTATTTTTACAGTGCTTAATTGGTGATAAGCACTGATGACTGGAAAAGTTTTTGGGGAAAATTTATAAATTCCTCTTTCCTCTTATTAATCAGCTTTCAGCAAATAAGACAGGTTTAATATAAAGCAGATTTCAGAGGTACAGATTATATCACAATGTAATCTTTTGTGCTGTTAAAAGAACTAAGGCCTCCCAAAAGACAGCACTACACAAGAAAGTACAGCTCCAGTAAGAAACTGCGTGATGCACATACCCAGGACGGCTGCGGTGCTGTAGGAAAAGTAGATGTATGAAATGTAGATGAACCATGGCTGAGAACTCTTTGAGAGTCCTGTTTGTCTAAGTGTTACAATATTTTTTTCATTCCTTGAAGTATCTATCGTATGTAGATACTTATTAGGTTATCTATAAACATTTATAAGTATATCTAATTTTTCCATTACAAAATATTGATGTGGATTTTAAAGTCTTATGCTAATCACAGGTTTATGTTTTTGCATGTGTACACTGATTTACAATACAGTGTGTTTCAGTTCAAAACATAATGAGTTGTAAGAACTGTCTTTTTCCCCACTGTTCTGAAGTGTCATTTCACCATAAATGACAACATATGTATATATATATATTTTTGGGGACCTGTAAGTCTATTCTGTTTTTCTTTCTGACCTTGACAGCATATTCCCTTATTTTAATGATAGTACCTGAAATAAGTCTTAGATCTCACAGAGAAGTGCTTTCACTTTATTCCTTCTTCAAATACATTTTTACTATTCCGGTACCTTTGTGTTTCTATACAACCTTTTGAATTGGTTTGTCAAAAGATAGAGAAAGGCTGGGGAAGGGTGTGAAGGGTCACTTTTAAGCTATTGTTTGAGATCTCACTGAATCTATAAATCAGTTCTGGAGAATTGACATCTTTACTATATTGGATCTTCCAATCCATGAACATTGAGTATCCTTCTATTTGTTTGTTTTTCTTTAATTTCTCCCATTTGTACTTTATAGTTTGATATGGAAAGCTTGTACATCTTTTGTTATTTTTCTTTGGGTATATTTTATACTATTGAAAATATCTTATTTAAACTCCGTTATCTAATTTATTGTTGTTGTATAGGTATGCAATTGGTTTTAGTATATGAACTCAGTAGTCAGCAATCTTGATAAACTCACATACTTATTCTGATCATTTAGCCAAAGAGTCATTTAAATTTTGTACGTATACAACTATAGCAACTACAATTAATGACATTATTGTCCAACTTCATGACATATGGCTGGTTTAGGTTTGTTAATAATTTATCTGTTACTATGATTACACATATTTATGAACCTACAATACTTTTTCTCAGAATATCCTCATCTGGTTTCAAGATCAAG
>RJWM01018062.1:0-41751 GCA_004363535.1 Dasyprocta punctata | reverse complement strand
ATGACTCATGTTGGGCCAAGGTTTTACCTTATGAGGTTTATTTAAAATCACGGACCCTGCAGAACCCTGAATTATTGTTTTTCCTCTTCTATATTTGAAGAGAAGGCATCTTTTAGCTCTAGACATTGATATAACTGACTTCAGATGACAGAGTTCACAAGAGAGAAGGAAAAATAAAAACAAAATTGCCCCTGTCTGTCACTGCCCTTTGTTTATGGAGACCCGGGAGCTTTTGCATTCTTTCCCTTCCAAGGCTTGAGAGATGGAATGACAGAGCACAGTGAAAGGACCCCAGTGCTGGCCTGGACTCCTAAGTAAATGGTCTTTGTCTCTTTGTCTGCCTCTGATCGGCTCCCACAGTGAACTTTAAAAGATGCAGTGACCTGCAATTAGAAGACAGGTCAGGGTGCCTGGGCGAGTGAGAGTTCTAGATTTATATTCTGAAGAACACATAATGGTGGGAGGACTGAGGAATTCGCTCTGTATTCTCTAGGGTGTGTATTTAGAAAGAGAAATAATCTGGTTCTGAATTGCTTCAGGGAAGGAGTACTGCTCTGGTTTGAATTTGTCCCCCAGAGTTCATGTATTGGAAAGTTAATTCCCAAGAGCATAGTTGAGGGATGAGAGAGCTTTAAGAGGTGACTATATCCATGTGTTGCCCTCAGGAGTGAATTAATGCTATTATTACATGAGTGGGCTACTTATCAAGGAAGTGACTTCCAAATGGAAAGATGAGCTTCATTCTCTCTCTCTCTCTCTCTCTCTCTCTCTCTCTCTCTCTGTCTCCCCCCACAACTCCCTGGCCTGGGTATGTGTGTGCCCTTCTTCTCCCCTCCCATTTCCTCCCCTCCCCTTCCTTCCCCTCTCCTCCTCTCTCCTCTCCTGTCTTCTCTGCTCTTCTTTCCTCTGCTCTTTCCTTTCCTCCCGACCCTCCCCTCCCTTCCTGTCTTCTCTCTTTCCCTTCCACCTTACATCATGGGATAATGCAAGACTAATGGCCCTCAGTCTTGAATCTCCAGCTCCAGACCTCTAAGGAAGAAATCTCTGTGATAAATTACAGTTAAAGAAATTAAGACAAATGCCAATCACCAAGCAAGAGAGTGGGAGGGGCAC
The DNA here is from genome assembly GCA_004363535.1 of Dasyprocta punctata. NCBI lineage: Eukaryota > Metazoa > Chordata > Mammalia > Rodentia > Dasyproctidae > Dasyprocta > Dasyprocta punctata. The sequence goes on along the minus strand of RJWM01018062.1, from coordinate 40,638 downwards.
TGACTTCAGCTCTGTGTAAGAGAGATGTTCTAGACTGAGCCAAGGTTTCTCCAGCATGTGGGAACAATCCTTGCTTGTCCAAGAACACTTTGGTAATTACATACACAAATACCTTACTTTGAGTAAGCTACTGCAGTGGGTGATTTGCAAATTCCCTTTCTGTTCTAAAAATTCGATTCCTTAATCTAATATCCATCTGATGATGCAATTAGTTTAGTACTCCTTTTAGATTTTCAAATCTGCTGTCCTTTCTGCCTAGTCTGCAGAGCTCACACCTTTTATTATTTTAATTTTTTATTGGCTGAAAGGAAATAGGGTGGGTTTGGTTGCCATTGATTATGCCAGTATGGAAAGACAATTTGGAAGCATCCTCTAAACCCACAGAAAGTTCTAATACTCATCAAAAACATGTGCTTTGGGCCCTGTGCTGCCAACCACAATTATTTGGTAATCAAATGATCCCTGTATAACATTGTGAAATCTCAAGAGTAACAGCAAATATGAAAGTCTTTTATGTAGATAATCTGAATCAGATCCATACCCTTATTAACATTAAAGAAGAAAGAAAGTCTAGTTAATCTTTTTAAAATATTGCCAAAAAAGGAAAGGAGAATGGGACCTAGGGTCCCTTAAGAAAATGGGGTAATTGATCCTATTTTAAAGTACTATTCATTTTTTTCTAGGAAAGTTGCTTATTTTCTGATCTGACATTAGCAAATGAAATAGGAATGTTTGTGATTTTTTAAAAAAATAAACTAACTGTCCTGAATGAATTAAATCTGTATTTACTCATCCTTTCAGTTCCCACTGAAAACCCTAGTAGATTTTGAATGCCATCCTGGAAGAAGCTTATGTTCATGTGGGAGAAGCAGACACAGTAATTCAGCAGTTGTGTGTGACACTTGGTGCCAGTGATACGTGACACAGGAGCATATGAAATGAGCTTTCTGTATCATGTCACGGAAGGCATAGGGTGAGCCAGCAATTACAGATTTCACCCATGTTTACTTGGCTTAGAGGAATGTGTTTGCCTCTACACCTCAAAGGTACACCCAGCATCTACCATATACACAACAACCATTTGATAGTTTGCACTTGCCAAGACAAGAATCAAGGCGCTAGTGTGTCCCCTTAACCCAAATAAGCCACAGTCTTGGCTCCCCCCAAATCATTTGTGTTATTATAGTTACACTATTCCAAGGTACTATAGTTACATTATTCCAAGTAGTACCTGATAGTCCACCTGTCTAAGTGCAGACCAACTAGTCAGGGGCTTATGATTGACAGGATGAGGACAGCATTACACTTTTATCTTGCTGTAATTACCAAAGGTGAAGCACTACAGGATGAGAAGTTCTCAAGTTACCTTCAGAGACAGTATTATGGACCCCAAGACTAACATTACCCCTTTACTTAAACCTTGAGTTCAAATTAGATACAGGAAGTAGGGAAAGAGTCCTGGAGTGATAGCACTTGAGCTAGGTATTCTCAGGCGAGAAGATGTAGCTCATTGACTAATCATCTGATTTTGGGAAAGAGGTACAGACTGAATGAACAGCAAGGGTAAAGAAAACAACTTATGGACCCCAGGATTAAAGTTTTTGATGAGAAAGAAATATAAAGGGTGACTAGAAACCAGTTCAGGTAGGGCCTGTATTCCAGTCAGAAGCAATGTCTTTGATTCTGAAGGGTGTAGGGAGCCCAGAAGTATTTATGGAAAAGTAAGTTGAAGGAGAGTATGACAACTGAACATAAGCCAGGGGATTGTCATAATACAGGGGAGAAAAGCGAAGGCAAGAATTTGAGCAGTAATAGTGGTGAGGGAGAGGCATGGAAAGATACCATGCTTCTGTTTCCTGTCTGGATCTGGAAGACTTTGAGTTGTAGATGCTTTCCCCGGGGGGATAGCACAGTTTAGCCAGATTTGTCAAGCACTTCTGAGAAGAGCAATCTAGGTCAATAAAAGAGACACTGGGGAAAACTGAAAAGCAGTAGCTACTAGCAATGCTATACGAGTAACTTTAAGTGCATTTTCTCTTCACAGTAGCACAATAGCAATTATTATTGTCTAATAACAATTATTATAGTCTTCAATTGCAGATGTGGAAGTTGAGGTTAGAAATCTTGATTAAAGTAGCAAATAAATGGTGTTGTTGAAATGTGAAATCTAGTTTGTCTGGTGCTGAAGATCATGAGTGTTTTAGCTAGAAAAAGAGCAAGTTTGGAGATAGGATGGCGCGGTTAGTTTTAAAATGCAGTGTCTGTTTATCTGTGGGGATCAAGAGGGCACTCTGGATTGTGGAAAATTATAAGAGCTTTCAGTATCGTTTTGTGGTTGAAGGAATGATTGTCAATGAGGAAGACTGAATAAGAGACTCCGGCAAGGCCCAGTATCTGATGGAAGCAGATGAAATGATAAAATCCACCCAATCCAGAGAGTTAATTCACTTTAGGTGGTTCAGGGTCCAGGGCAGGGAGAGGATTAGGGAGGAAGCCAGAGAAAGAAATGCACAATGGGGGATTGTATGAAGTGGGAACTGGGGGGAAAAAACCCAGAGTTAGTCATGTGAGAGTTGGAATCCTGAAGGATTGGAATCCTGCAGAGTATTTAGTTCTGGAAGGATTGAGCCTCTGATGTCTTACCTCCATATTTGTCATTTGGTTTAAATGCCATAAAAAGTTTAAGAAATGACATACAAAGCACACAGTCAGAAAAAGAAATGTAACAGTACATGCATTTTCGCAAGAACTCAAGTTAAGATTGGATCTCATTGTTAGAATAGGATTTTAGAACAACAGTCAGCAATGACTCAGTTGTTCATTCAATGAGTCCAACATGGAGAACATATTTTATGTACTCGGCACTGTGTGCTATCCGTGGGGCTGTAAATGTGAACACTGAAAAACTTAACTGCACAGAAAAATTTATCATAGCACGTGGTATTGATATTGTTCTGGGAAGTTTACGTTACTAAACTTACCTTATTTTCAACTGATTTTTAAAAAGTAATTGAAATATATAGATAACTATGTCCTTATTCCTGATTAGATTTCTTTGAGTTTTTAATATGTCTTAATTGCCTGCTTCTTATGTTGATTGTCTACTTCCTATTTGCCTCTTTTCAACAGTGTTTTGAAGACTATAGATATATTTTAATTAGAAAATACATTTGGTTAGGAAGTAGTTCTTGAATATACAGAGTCTGTCAAAAAATGTATGCCCACTTTAGCAACAGAAAAACTTACATAAATATTTTAACACTAAAGTTATTGAGATATCGAGATTAATACAAGTTACTTTTGGCCTCTACAATTAAGAGAGGTGTTCAAAGTGATGGCAATTAGCTCCCAGCCATTATTAGTATGGTACACTGCTGCTTGGGTGACCTTGGTCATTGAGATTGCTGCACATGCATTTTCAATTTCTTCTCTAAGGGCTGGTAGTGTAGTGGGTTTTCTGAGATATATAACATCTTCAATGGTCCCCCATAAGAGGGTAACACCGTCTGGTGAAAAAACATCGAACTGTTTTTCTTTGCCTAAAGTGTGTATTCATTTTTTCAGCAGACTCTCTATATATTTCTCTGCTGAAATACTCAGCAATGCATCTATGATTTTCTTAAAGATTTTTCAGCTTTCATTTTATTCATGTGGCAGATATTAAGGTACACAGGCATAAGTTTGAGTAATACAAATTCTTCAGTCTTTTTGTTCAACTTTCTCTAAATATACCCACCAAAATCCACTGAAGACTAACTCTTGGCACTGGAAAACAAAGCATAAAGAAAAGGAAAGGAAAGATTCCTCTTTGTTTCAGAAACTGTATTGGTGTTTTATGCAGTTGAGGTCTGAGACCTAAATGACGCTCCTGCGACACACAGAGGAATGACATGATTGAGGACAAAAACACTGCTCTTGGTGGAGATTCCTTGAGTCAACTCTCGGCCTTTTATGTTTAAAATATCTAAATCTGCAAGAACAATATCGGACCCAGAGTGAAATCTGAGAATATTTTTTTCTTTTTTCTTGTTCCAATTCTGGAGGGAGAGGATTATGTGTGTGTGAGACAAATTTAAAAACAAAAGAAAGAAGGAAACCAGGAAAAGCAAAGTCTTAACGTCAGTAGTAGAAGAAAATGTGGATAATAAAGCCAGCACCCCAGTGGTTTTATTAAAATGTGGAAGAGGAGCTGGGGTGAAACAGATGGGCTATTAAGCTTTGAGGCTGTGACATTGGAAGCCAGAGTGAAGTTTTATTTGAAACTGTGAATAAACAGCTTGGGAATTGTCTCTGATGCTCTTTTGTGTGGTGGGTTTCATTCTCCTTGTCTCAGGGCCGTGCAAGGCAACTGGTGGGAAGAAAGACCAGCTCTGATGATCAACCTGGAATGTGTCACCTTGAAAACACTTCTTACATTTCATTCCAGTGTAACTGGAATTTAAGTTTATAAACAGACCCATTTAAAGACCCGAAATCTTTCTGAAATTGTTTTGGGACTGCCTTTCTGATTTTTAATATTCATTCATCGCATAGAATTCTGTTCATGACATGTATTTACATTCCTGCACAGCATTTTAGAGCTAGGAGGGGCGATAGCAATGTGAAAGCAAAAGACCAGACAAATTAGAACACGCAAAGACTGTTATTCAGAGCTTGCATTTAGCAAAGACACACAGGCAAGCAGAGGAATACAAAACCACAGTGAGAAAAGAAGTCAGATTAAATGTGGCCTTAAGCTATTGCCTTCGTACAATCTAGTTTAGTATGTGAACAAATTTTAACCTAATCGTGTGTATTCTTGTAACAAGTAGTGCTCTCTGGGCCAGTCATTATGTATCATGATTAAAAAAAAAGAATGATTAGATTTTTAAAAATTAAACCTAGAAAAGTATGAACTTAGAAAAATTGTAACAGTAAAAAACACATTGCCATTAATCTCCCTCAAACTGCTCTTGCTTATCTCATTGTTCTTGCCATTTTCGGGAGCAGTCCTGGAAGTTCTTTTGTGTCTTTTGTTGTATTTGTGCCTTGATGCCGTCCACTGGTTGTAAATGTTTCCTTTCATGGCCATTTGGATTTGGGGGAAGAGCCAAAAGTAGTATCGTGCTAGATCAGGTGAATAACACAGATCAGGTGATGATACATTGTCATAGTTTTTATAAACTTATCTTTCCATTGGATGGCATTAGGCAGGAATATTCATTGTAGTTTTGATCACATGTGAGTCAGTAGCTAGAAATAGTGGTCTGACTTCCTGTAAGTCTGATTTATATTTAACAGATTGGTTTCCTGGGTTGGTTATTGTAGATAATGGGTTACAGTGCTATTGCTATATGTGCTTTGAAAATTTTCCATTTTTGTGTACAGTTTCTTATGTGATTATCTAGTTTAAATGAAGAAATATTAAGCTAATTCACAAAGGATGAAGGGATATTATTATTTGAATGACTATTCTTTATGTGTTTGGCACTTTATAGTTTCTAAAATATTAAAAAATGTAGACTATCATTAAATTTCTCAAATAAAAATGAAGAAGTTAGGCAGGGTTAGGGTTACCACCATTTTGTACTTAAGAAAAAATGAGGTTTCCAGAGGAGAAACAAAGTCGGGATCACCAGTCAGGTTTCCAAAGGCAAGAGGTCTCTCAGACTGCTGACCAAGGTTGTTCAATCTACTTCAACCTATTTTTTGTCCTATAGATCCAGATAATGGGGCCAAACTATAATATTTGTATTATCACACTGTGGAAAACTGATGCATATTTGAAACTAAATGTAAAGAAAACAGACAAAATTGCAGATTCTTTGAATTACTTGTTTTTTATATTTCAGTCTTTCTCAAGTATTTTGTATTTGAATTAAACTTCTAACTTTGTCAGTTTTAAAGCTGTTAATTGCTAGAAAACCAGAGTGTTTCAAATACTATCAACTCAATGTCACTTTACTACATGTATTATCACTTGATTTTCTCTTCCATTAGAAATATTGTACTTTTTACCAAAAAAAAATGCCTGAGGAATTAAGAAAGTTAATAAATAATTAATTAATTTAGTGAAATAACTTAATATACTAAGTGTTGAGGAGATCACATCTTTATAAATGCAAAGAAAATTGAAAAGCTTACTACCCGCCCTTAAATAATTCAGGGATTTGGGGAGACAGTACATACACAGGGGCATAACATAAGGCAAAGTCAGGCAGAAATGGTGACAAGTGGTAGGAGCCTCTAGGTACACTTCAACGGGTGTAACTGGATTGAGTGGAATTATTTGAGCGAAGATGAGACTGAAGGACATTTAGAGCAGGGAGGCAGTAGCTGTAGATGATTGCATTGCTTTTCTTGGGAACAGAGCGTGCAAACAAAAGCTACAAACTTCTTTGTACTGTTTCTTGAATACAGAGATCAATAGAAAGCAACTAGGTTAGAGTAAAATGGAAGAGTGGGACACTGGGGATTCTGGGGGCCAGAGTAAGGAGACACGATTCTAAGATACTTGGAGGATTTTTTGAAGAACTTTGATCAGGAGTACATTATGGTCAGATTTGCATTTTGCATAGCTGAACTTGGCAGTATAAGGAGCTTGTACTTTGGGATGAAAGAACCAGAGACACACTGCAGTAATTCCAGGGAGATGATTAGACTTTGAAGCAGAACAGTTTAGGCAAACATGATACGAAGGAGAAGAGAGGTGACAGCAAGACGTTCAAAAATAAATCCACAGCGTCTTCTGATTGATATATTGGGAGAGACAAGCTTCTAACATGGTTGACTGGATGGACAGGAAGGGTCATCAGTTTAGGGGGAAATAAATGTCTGTTCAGAATCAATGTTCAAGTTTTAATACAGAGGGGGCCTCCAGATGAACTCACTTATAAAAAAACTGAATGAGTAAATCAACAGTTAAAATAATGGTGCAAACTTCTGATAGAATACTTAAACATCATTAATAACAAGGTAATTGCTAGCTGAAGCCAGAAGGATAAAATCACAGAAAGAATACATGGAAAACAAGGCAGTGACTAAAGTAGTACCATAGGTAGGACCTGGAGAAAGAGAAGGTACAATGACCCAGGAGGGCTGTTAGACATAGTACCCAACACGGGAGGACTAACTATCAGCGAAACCAAAGAATTGAACATGTAAGTAATAAGTAAGAGAAGAACTGTCAGTGGCTTAAAAATGTCTTTTAATTTTTTTAATTAAAAGGCATGATGTGATCATAGCAATCACACTTTTGGTAGAGCAGTGGGACTGAATCCATGTTACAGGATGTCATAAAGTGAATGAAAGATGTAAACAGAGTGGATGCAAAGGGTTCTTTAAATAATTACCTTAAAGATGGCACACAAGAGAAGAGTTACTAAAGAAAAGAAGATTCCATATTCACTGAAGGTCTCTTTTTTCCAAAAAAATGTGTATTCCTCCTGATGATATTAACCTATACCCCTCAGGGAAAAAAAAATGTCACATGGGATCTTCATCTCTGTTGTATTTAAATGTTTCATCTCTAGCACAAGTCTAAGTTTCCAAAAATACGTTGAAAACATTTTAGAAAATCACTCTCTAATTTTTTAAGAAAAGAACTTGGGAAGGACTTGACTTTTGTTTAACAGAGGCTAATTTCGTTCATACACAGAGTCCACAGAGGAACTGAAAGTCCGAAGCCACAGCACGGAGCCATTACCAAAGTCGGACAGTAAAGAGAGAGGGCACCACGGAGCGGCTTCCTCCAGAGAGCCTATCAAAGCTCAGGAATGGGATGGAACCCCAGGCCCACCTGTGGTCACCAGTAGAATGGGAAGATGCTCTGTGAGCCCCACCTTGCTGGCAGGAAACCACAGCTCAGGTAAGCAGGATTTGATCTTCCAGAAGGTGATTCTTCTTAATTCTAGAACTACTTTCAGGCAATTATCACACAGAAAAACATTACCACAGTACAGCTATCTCCACTCAAAAGGGACAGCATAAATAAGGCAATTAATAATATAAAGCAATGCAATAACCTGTTGTACCATTCCAGGGTTACTACTATTCCCTGATAGATAAGTAGATGGTGCTTCTCAGAGCTGTGCACCGCAGTGGGCTGACCACTTGAAAGATTGTATACTAAACTTCCATGAAAACATCTAGACGAGGCTTCAGACAACACCACTTAGCGAGTGAAATTCACTTTAGGTTTTATGTAACCTTTGTTTCAAAATGATTTTAGACAATTTTGAGCAAAAATAAAATGGCCGATGTAAATGTAGCAAAGATGATCTGAAGGCAGTGGAGATAGTAAATATTTCTGAGGTATCTCAAAGTGGCAAACTGAAACCAATAACCTAGCACCGAGCACAGTACTAACTTCCCAAATCAAAGTCAAAGAGATAGAAAATTTAATCTAATACACCTTTAAATTTCACATCTTGAAATTAAAATACTCAATGCAATGTTATGCACATCAGCTTTTAAAAGTGGCATATGTTTACTTTGAACAGATTAATTTACATGCTGGACTCATGGAGAGCTGTCAATTGAAATAATAGATAATCAAGGAACCTCCTGCGGTTTGCAGATTTTTATTCTTTAAGAATGTTAAGAAGAAAAGACCAAGCCTTTAATGTTCATTTCAACTTTGAAACTCATTTTAGAAAGCAGTTTACATGCATTTAGGTTGTAGTAACTCTGACACTCATGCACAAGTTAAAACTTTAACAGGATGAATGATCTTAAGGAAGGAGAATTCCTGGAATTCCCCAGCAATAGCTTTCTCAGACTCTCCCAGACCTAAAACTTTGATGGTAGTCATAGCATATGTCATGCAAAGTATCAACTTTATAGCATATTCTCAAATCTGGCAGAAGAAATATTATGTGTGTTTAGCAATAATTTAACTATATTTTTATAGTAAGGTATAAATTGCTGTATGTGCAGGAAAAGAACATATTTTGCATTTTGCTAGAAAGAAAAACAAATTTAAGAAAAGGTAGCTTTTTTGTAGGTCAAAAAATTTTCTCATCCCCCCCCTCCAGAAAGTGATTAATGTCACTTTTCAGTTGGGGCTAATGATTAGCTTGGGGGAGAATTAAGATTTTAAAGAGGCATCTAAGTGTGTAACAGCTCTATCCAAAATACACGAATAATAGAATGGGACCAAAGATATATTTGATAAGAACCAGAAGTATTACCTGAATGTCTATGATGTAACAATTACTGTTCTAGGGTCTAGGAGTACAATGATGAATAAAATATCTTTGCTTTTGATGCTCAATGTCTGGTGCAAGGAACACAAACAGATAATTACAACCCAATATTTTTTTTAGTCAGAATTCTCCAGAGAAACAGAGCCAATAGGATATATGCAGACATACGGAATGAGATGTCTTATGCTGGGTTGGCTAAAACAATTATGGAGGCTTTGAAATCCCCTGATCTGCTGACTGCAAGCTGCAGTCCCAGAAAAGCCACTAGTGTGTTATAACCCAATCTGAAAGACCTAAGAACTAGGGGAGTCAATGGCACAAGTCCAAACCTGAGTCCAAAAGTTCAAGAACCAGATGCCAACGTCCAAGAGCAGGAGACAGAGGGACAGCTCAAGAGAGGGAGTAAATTTTTTCTTTTTCCTTCTTATTTTATTCAGGCCCTTGATGGATTAGATGATGGCCGCTGACATTGATGAGGTTGATTTCTTCATTTGATCTACATATTCACATAGATATCTTTTCCAGAAAAGACATCACAAACACACTAGAAGTAGTGTTCTACCGGCTAACTGTGCATGCCTTAGTCCAATCAAATTCACATGAGGTACATGAAGTATTATGTGAAGTACAAGAGAATCAGTTCATTCTTCCGGGGAGTGTCTCATTTGGGCAGGAGTAATCAAGGGCTTTTGGTGATAAAATAAAACTTTTTGGAGGAGGTAATGTTTGAGTGAGAGCTTGAAACATACAGAGTTGCTCACCAGAAAGATGAAGAAGAAAAAATCTGTTTTTTGGGTGAAAACCTACAAGTCTATGGGCTAGATAAAAATGTGTTTAGTGTGAAGGATAAGAGTGAAGAAAATGCCAATGTAGGTGTTCACCAGATAGCAAGAAACATGGAGGGCCTTGTGTATAAATTAGAAATGCTTTCAACTATAAAGCACAAATTGAGTATCTTAAATAATAATGACCTCCATTAGCTCCCTTTGCATCAGTTCTGAATGTAGCCAGCTGTTCATGGATGTCATCAAAGACGTGGAAATTTTCTATCCTTCTAGGTTTCCTACTCTACCACACTTAAGATTTATTTCACGGTCATGAGTGGGTGATTACAGTTTTGGTCCTGATGTTCAAGCAAACTCTCTCCCTTTTACTGGTGAAAACTGGGAAGCACAGCTCCTGTCTAAACCACTGACTGAGTGAAGAGAAATGAGATTTTCATGGATTTATCAAGAGTCCTTCTTTTCCTTAAATCAAAGAGATTCAGGTTTATATCTAGAAATGAAAACAATCTATTTGCATGGATAAGGGGCCAAAGATACTGTGTAAACATGGATGGGTTCATGAATATTTGGTGATCATTTTCTGCAAAGATAGGAATAATGTAATTTGGTGTACGACATGGAAAATACAGTCACCACTCCAACGCTTTAAGCTCAGGTGATGGGGACGCAATTCACTGAGACAGATATTCCATGAGATATGAACAAGATTTACGAAGAAATGTCAATGCTTATATTTTGACTATGTTAAGTTGAAAGTGGTCTGGGATATCTAATAGACAAGACAATATGTACTTGGAATTAAAGATCTGAAGCTAATGAGATTTAGTGGGCCTCAAGACTGGGACTAGAGACCTTTGGAGTGGTTAGAACCACAAGCTTGTTAAACCTAAAGAAGAAGAGAAAATACAATGAGAAAAAAATTGAGAGGGGACAATGATTTCAAGATGTGAATATGCACAAAGAGAGGAAAATCTGGGCAATGAACAGAAATGATATATTTAGAAGGTCCACGAAGAAAATTTTACTGTACACTTAGTAAATTTCATAAAAATTGATAAATACACACCTTATAGTGTCTTTAACACTCTGACATAAATCTTCTAAGAAATTTAGAGTGTAAACAGAATTTATAACACACTTTCAGTTTCTTTGGCCTCAAACTCACGCAGCATGTATTTTGGTTTGCAGCATCTAAAATCTGCTCTCTCGAGCTGTTACCTCTGTTTATAGAGCAGTAAATTGTCCACTGACCGGAAGAAATGACATAAATATTTCTAGTCCCTCCTTCTCTGAATGTTAGATTCTGAGAGAGTTAGATGGAGGTAGAAGAAGAAAAAAAAATAGTTTTAAAACTTTGATTATGAAGGGCTGTGCATGTAGCTCAGTGATAAAGAACCTGCCTAGCATATGCAAGGCCCTGGGTTTGAGACCCCTGCACTGAAGAAAAGAAAGAAAGAAGGAAAAAAAGAAAGCAAGAAAGAAAGAAAGAAAGAAAGAAAGAAAGAAAGAAAGAAAGAAAATCGACTATACAATTTTTGTGCCCATATTAAAAAGAATGCAAAATGTAGAGGCACAAATAGTCTTATATACAATGTTAGCTCAATTTAGTTTTTTCCTGTAAAAGTGAAACTCAAAAGAGCATTGCTCAGACTTAGATCTTTACTCTTCTATCACTTTTGAGGTTAAAAGGGGGAAATGGAAAAATCGTTGTGTGTTAGCTTTTATTTTTATGAAGAGAAAGAACTTAAAATATGTCAATTACATATTAGAAAGTGCTACCTTTCCACTAGAGAAAACATATAAAATAGAGAATCTGATGTTTACTCCCCTTTTGTATTTAAAACAAAGTATGCAACAACCATATTCAGTCACAAGATGTTCTTTGTCCAGAATAGGTGAGTAGCTGCAAAAAGGGCTTTGGACTGGTTGTTTTGGAACAGAGATGTATTGACTGCTTCTCATTCTTTCCACTCTTTTATTATTATCTCCTTACGAATCCTCCACCAGAAACAGTGGAACAAAAATCTCTGACCCGTTTCCCTAAAGTACACATTTACTCAATGTCACACGTAATATCACATGGAGAGAAATTAAGTTTCTAACTATAACTTCCCACCTGAGGCTCTCTCTCTCTCTCTTTCCCTCTCTCTCTCTCTGTCTCTCTCTCTCTCTCTCTCTTTCTCTTGCTCGCTCTTTCCCACCCACAAGCTTCTATCAGTCACAGACTATTGCTTTACCAAAAGTAGTTTAGACACTTGAAACGTTTGTTCTAAACAGCTCTTTTGAGGAATGGAGGAATTGCTGAAGGAAAGCAAACATGTCAGGAGATCTCAATTCTAATTAACATTGCCACTCACTGCTGCAGTACTTTATTAAAGTTACTGTTGTTTAGTAATTCAGAGATTCTCCAGGGGGTGATTCTTGCAGGCAGTGGAGAACTGGGACCCAAATGCTCATGAAAATAATAGGGGATAGCGGGGAAATTATACAAGTAAATATGGTATTAACAAAAATTCAGATTTCAATCACTGAATCAGTTAACAATTAGTTTCCAAGCAACTTGTATCTGACTCTTTTATGGCTTCTGGGACACATGTACACACCTCACATACACAATTATACACACCATATGCTATATAAAACATAGTCTCTACCACTCAGTGATCTTCTCTGCTTCTTTATAGCACAGAGATAATGAACAAACATTAATTATAATTAAATGAATTATTTTTATTACTATCTACTATTTAACAAACACTTAAAACCATTTTAAAAAACAAAAAATAGTACAAACCTGGAAATGGTGAAGGGTATATTATGAGACACTGAGTCAAACCAAAAGGATGTCGGGTCATCTTAAAAATCTAGATTATTATTGTCAATTGACTAAAAAGGTGGAGAACTTTCCACATGAAGACAAAGAAGGTGAAGTAAAGATGGAAAAAGGTCTTTCCTGGCTTGTGCCTGACTTTCCAGCCTGACTAAAGAAGCATTTTTGGAAGTTAACTTAGAAGGCTGGGGTTTATAAGCAAAATAGTATCAGGTATACACACACACACACACACACACACACACAGACACACACACACACACACAGAGTTATTAATGTAAATTTTCAGTCCAAGGAAGATTGAATGCCCCATAAACGAGAATACTAATGGTCTTCAGAACACTCCAGCCCCTCTCTGTGCAGCCTCCGGTGCTTCTGCTGCTGAGACAAGACCCAGAAGGGGCTGACAGCTGCGATGCCTGCAGGCCAGATGCCCACAGACCAGGCAGGGACATTCCCAAGCGAAGCAGAGGGTGCCCTACTTCACAGCAGACCAGGCCGGCTCACATATGAAGCACATACAGAGGGATATGATTCTCACAAGGAAAATATTTCTTCCTTTTTCTTGCAACTTGAAGCCCTTTTAGTGTACATTATATACTCCCACTTTTGTTAGATCCATGGCTATGGTTGTTTTGTTTTCCATTACATGGAAAAATCCATCGCATGCTGATACACATTGGGATCGAGTTCAGTTAAGGTACAGATGACCCGGGAAGAGCAGGGCATGGCGAAGGCATAGAAGTGACTCAGTACCGGCTGATGATACCCTGAGTAATACTCGCCCCAGATTTCCAGATTCAATTGCTATTATGTGGAATCTCCTAATTTTTATACTGTCTGTAGATCAATTTTCAGAAATCATTGAGTTGAATGATTTACTACCTCTGACTGGCTAGATCTGAAACGTGACAGGTTGTGTTTTGGGTTTGCAAAATAAAGCATGGTCATTCGGTGAATGCGTGGATTAGACCTTGCAGAACAGAAGTACTGGGTTCCAGGGAAGTCAGCAGGTCCTGGGGGATACATTGCCCCCTCTGAATGCTTTATTTGCCAGAATACAACAATTTGAGAAAGCTGTGCTAGTGCAAGAACGGGGACAAGACAGATCCATGTGGCTTTTGATGGTCAAACGGTGGGGGGCACAGTTTCTTAACTCCAGAAATGTAGTAGAAGTCTGAAATTTCATGAGCAGTGGGGACCAGCATCCTACTTCGTAGCATCCTAGCAAAGTGTGTAAGTCTCTGGGATGGGAGGCAAGATGGGTGGAGAAAGTTTTGCCTGAGGCTTCCACAGTGTCTGGATTTTATTTATTGTGGTTCCCACTTCCAAAATACTGGCTTCTGTACCATGAGGGACTCTCCATACTTGGCCGGAGACTGCCCTGTGATAACCAGTGTGCAGTGAAACTAGAAGGATCACAGTGTATACGATGCACTATAGAACAATGCCGGCCCCTGGCATAGCCTCTTTTCCCACCACCACTTATGATTCTGCCTTTTGTACCCAAGAGGGGTCCTGCATACATAACTTTAGAGAAGTTAAAAACAGATACAAATCTAAAAGGAAAAGTGACATTTCTTCCAAATCACATTTGTAGAATAAATTGTATATTAATTATGAGTGCATGTATGTATAATATAGTGGTTGAAAACTAATTTTAGGTAACCAGCAAATCTATATTTAAATTCTGATTCTGGTTTTTATTAGTGGTGATGTTAGGCCTGTACCTTTATCTGAGTTTCATTTATAAAAGAAGAATGAAAATAATTCCTAACTCATAGACCATTAAGAATCAAAGGTAAGAATTCAATGGGATTAGTAACATACTTAGAATTTAGGTTTAGGGAACATAAAACATTTTAAATAAATATCCAATATCCCTATAATTTTATATACATTTGCAGGTATCTTTAGAGTGAGCAAAATAAAACAAATCACAGGGCTGGGATGATGAAGGTTAATTTCCAGTAAAAAGTAACATTCAAGTTCAAGAACTGAGCAGAATTTAGACAACACAAAACAAAACAAAAAGACAGAAACAAGGAACCATGCATTGAAGGGAGCTGCAATTTTTTTTTCCAGGATTTGGAAGGGTCTTTAATAAGTAATTCTAGCGTTAGAAGAGAGATTCTGCTCTCCCGGGAAGGGAGGCGGGGGCAGGTGGGGGCAGGGTGCAAGAGAGGGTTTACAGGGTTTGAGGCATCTAACAAAGGGCAACAGTTTTTGCCAACCCATTTCATAGTCTTCTAATTTACAAGAGATTTGTTTTAAAGGAAATACAAAAGCAAAGAAAGAGCACACCCTCCAGGAAACACGTCTTGCCTAAAACAACGATGACAGCAACTACAACAACAATGAAGCAAAAAAAAAAAAAAAAAAAAAAAAAAAAAAAAAAAAAAAAAAAAAAAAAAAAAAAAAAAAAAAAAAAAAAAAAAAAAAAAAAAAAAAAAAAAAAAAAAAAAAAAAAAAAAAAAAAAAAACCAAAATCCCACTCTTTCCTTCTTTCTCTTCTCATGTAGATGGCTACATTTTGCCTTTCATTCACAGATCAGGACTGGATCACAGACGCAGTTCTTTTGGGGGAGACTGAGAACTCTGACTTCAACACAACACTTCATGCACCCCTGAACTATGGTTTGTTAGACATTTGCAGGTCTGATTCTGATTCTGATCAACTTTATTGAAGATTGGGGAAATCACAAAAATGTTCCAGTGCTACTTCAAAGCCTTGGATTGGCAGAATCAAAGCCGTTTAATACAGCACACAGGACACTGAGACTGAGGGATGGGGCTCAAGTGGTTCCGAGGTTACTGCCTTTGAAGATTGAATTTTCACCAGATTACTTATGAGAAAGATATTTTCTTCTTGAAAATTCTGAAACGTATTTGCTGCACTTGATAATGCTAGAATGACTGACAAACTTTACTGATAAACTTCCTGAAGTAATAATTCAAAGACCGTCAGCCCTTCATGTCCAAAAAGAGTCCCAAACACATATTTAGGCAAGGGAAAGCAGTTAGTAGCACTGAATCAGTCAGTGAACTAGGGACTGTGAATCCCTACCTGGGAAATTCCTGGCAAACCATGATAAATGTGTAACTATTTCCTAAGTGCAAGTGAACCATACTTGCCAATGACATGCATAAATTAGTATTTTGGTGGTAATGACTTGAATAAATTATGTAACAGTTCCAGTTACCAGATTTTTTTTTAATGACACATGTTTTCAGTACACATTTGTGGTGAGGATTTGGGACATGCACATAATGCATCTTAATTTTTTTCACGTCCTCTTTTTTCCTCCTTTCCTGCTCCTAATGACTTTTGAGTCCCTTCCCATTTGCAAAGTTCTCTTTTCTTTCATCAATTTTTTTCAATTCCTTTTTTCCCCACCGCTGTCCCTCCTCTCTCCCCTTCTTGTCTTTTCTTCCTCCATCCATCTGAGAAAGACCTCCCTACTTCCTGTATATGTATCTTCTCCTTTCTCTCTATTTGCATATTTTTTTGAGTTTCTCATAGAAGAGAGAAACAAGGTGATATTTAAGTTTGTGTGTTTGACATATTTTACTTAATAATATGATCTTAAGATGCACCCAGTTACCTACAAGTGCAAGTTTAAAGATAAAGGAAATATCACGGTGTAGGTTATTATGAGGATTAAGTTAAAAAAAAAAAAAACAGAAGTAAATGCCTGATGAAGCTGGTAGTCTATTTCCATTCAGTTTGACTGGAAAGATCCCTCATCCCCAGGACTAACAATGTTTCCTTTAGAAAGATCAGAGCATAGAAAATATAACTTTTCCTCTAGCTATATAGAATCCACTGGTTATGAGGCTGCCATTAATGTGACAGCTTGGGCTTTACTTAGATGTGCATTTTCAGCAAAGATTTTAGGTTGGTTTGAGGGTCATTTTTGCATTTCTTTAAGATTATGTAGATGAAATAATTGTAGGAGAACAGAGACAAGCTTTAAAATTTGGTTGCAACATTATATACAGTGATCAAAAGATCATCTTTCCCAGTCCTTTTTGTCTGTTTGATTATAATGGATGACACCTAAAACCATCTTGGCAAGGATGTAGGAATAGAAGACAGGATTATATCTTCTTTTAATAACTACCTAACTTGGTACTTCATCACGCACTTCTTGTTTATTTTCTAACCAAAGTTTATTTAGCATCTGTTCTGTACCATGCAGGGTCTAGGTGCTCAGGGAAGGACAGGAGAATATGGAAGACCCAGTATTAGTAGTAGAAGCAAAACATAACACAACACATTCTTCTAAATGCTTTGGAGAAAATGTCGAGTGTTTTAAGTAAACCAGACACAATTCTTTGGCTAAAGGGAAGGTAATTCCAAAAGACTTTCTGGAGAATTTGATGGTATATTTGAAACCAGCATGAAAAATAAGAACCAGAAAAAATAAAGTGGATGGGGGTGTTTCCTGCAGCTCAGTCATAGAAGTATGGGCAAAAATTATTTTCTTGTAAAACTGACCCAATGTAAAATATTTTAACATGTCTACATAATATCCAAACTGCATCCTCGTCACTTTCATTCATTACTTCATGTGAACTGCTCTCTTTGGAATGCTGTGGCTGCACTAAGAGTCCCAATTATTTCTGTCACCCTTGCTTCAGGCCACAGGTAATTGTTTATGTCACCGCACATTAGCAGGGGGATGAGGTCAATTTCCTTTCTCTTGAATTTGGGCTGGTCTTGAGTCTGTATTGACCAATAGGAAAAGATGGAAATGCTTTTGTGTGAATACAGAATCCCAGCCTCCAAAGGCGTGCATGCTTCCACTTACTGTTTTCCAACACTGCCACATGAGCAAGCCTGGGCTAACCTGTTGGAGGAAGAGATGCTCAGAGAAATGTCAGGGCCCCAGTCACCAACCAGCCAACTGGCACATATGGGAGACAGCACAGCAAGCTATCCATGTAAAAACAAGCCCAGCACAGAACAGCGAAACCACCCAACTGAAGCATCTAGCTAAGGAGTGTTAGATCCCAGGATTTGGGTCGGGTGACTGCAGGTAATTGAAACAGCATGGTCTGAATTGTGCCATCCTTTCTGTAAATCAAAGGACTTTTTAATTATTGCATGATAACACAGGATAGAGCCTGCTCATTGACAAAATGACAAATGGAAAACCTTTTCTCTTCTGTCTTCATTTTCAAAGGATTATGTCTGACCAATGCATGTGCAGTTTAGGAGCTGTGTATTGATAGGGACTGAGAGCTCTCCATTATATTGATTGCCATTATGCAATAGGAACAAGAAACCAGTGCAGCAGAGTTTGGTTCGCTATCATTTGGACTTTGCTGTGGGATTTGTCTACCAACTTCCTGCCTGGCTCCTCTTTACCCTAGACAGCTGTGGGCCTTGGTGTCTATGACCCTCCAGACTCCCGTTCTGTACCATGAGCTCAGCACTGGAAGATGATTCTCCTCAGCTGCTTTACTTCCCAGCTCTAATCGAGTGCTTGGTTACTTCCTAAGGGAACATTTGCCAAACACTGCTGCTTGGTTCCATT
This sequence comes from Dasyprocta punctata, assembly GCA_004363535.1. Taxonomy (NCBI): domain Eukaryota; kingdom Metazoa; phylum Chordata; class Mammalia; order Rodentia; family Dasyproctidae; genus Dasyprocta; species Dasyprocta punctata. The sequence continues at coordinate 22,295 of RJWM01018062.1, read as the reverse complement.
CACTGTTTTCTCACTCTAGAGTTTAATGCTTCCTTTGTGAATTCTAGTAATAAACATATTAACAGAATTCTCAGTTGGAGAGTCTTCAGAGAGCCACGGTCAGTCGTATGCCCAGTGGTCCCACTTCATTTCTCTGTGGAAAACTGTGACTTCTGCTGGCTAGAGTTTGTGCTCACCAGAGAAACAGAGTTACTTGTGTGTCTCCTGGTGCTGATTATACAGCTTTGAGAAATATCCCTAAGAGGAGAACTGGGAATGAGATCACCATTTTAAATAGTCAATGCGTGTCTTAACAGAGTCTGAATGTAAATAAACAGGATATAAAATGCAAAAGAGTAATTACAAAATAATAGAAGATAATGACTCTTCTAGTCCAAGCCAAAAAGCCAGACCATGAAAGCAGAACTTGCAAAGCAAGTAAACGAAGTGAATATTAGTGTCCTTAACTGGACTCTCATCTGTCATCTAGGAAGGTGATTAGAAACAGAGAAACAGAGTAGACACTAGAGAGGATTTAGACCCTCTGCATGTGTGCATCTGTGTATTTGGAAGTATTTAATGAGTTTTCATCCCCGTTTTGGGAGGGGAAATGTATCTCCCCTAGTTTAAAAGCAACATTTCATTATAACTTCTTATGAATTTTTATGAATGTAAAAGCACACACACACAAATATCAAGTGAAATAGACTTCAATGGGACCACTTGGAAAGCTTGATATTATTTGTGTTTGGGGGACACAGTGGGGAAAATAACTACCGCAGGTTAGCTGAACACAGAACAGGACACCAGTGGGCAGTGACTATGTGCCTGCTGCTGGTGGGATTAAGACATGTGCAAAGTGTGTTTTCCATGGCCAAGATTGGGCTATGGATAGAAATCCTGCAGGTGGCCTGGATCATGAGACTGACTGGACCAGCACGGACTTCCAAGATGTAGCTCCAGGTACCCTACAGGATGCTCTGTAATGAAGGGAAGACAGAACAAATAACCGTGAGATCTCCTAGCAAGAACCTGCAAACCTTTGGAGGTTTCAGGGACACTTGAAAACACCCCTAGCAGAGAGACTTTCAGTGTCAAACACCCGCCATGGCCGGAGAGTGGGGAGGAGCCCCAGTTCTCATTGGGCTCATTGGAAACCTCCAGCTGTGATCTCACTTTCTCAATGTGAAAGGAAAGCAATGTCTGTGCCACCAAACTGGGGTAGAGATATAAGAAGAGGGTCATATGGGGCATACAGAGGCCTTCTCTGTGCAAGGAGAATGTTCAACAGGGTTGGGGAGATGTATTTCCTTGAATTAATGCTCCCAGTTTTGATTAATGGAAGCAACTGGGCATTTTTTTTTTCCTGCGGCATCAGGGATTGAACTCACAGCTTCACGCCTGCCAGACAGGCGCTTAAGCCACTGTGCCAAACTCCCAGCTGGACATTTAAATGATGATTTTATTACCACTTTTCATAACTTGTAGAAATCAGAGACTTTTCAGTTATCAAAGTGAGAAGAAAACTGAGATCTGACCTAGTGTTTAAGCGAAGGCCAACCTGAACTAGAGCAAGTTAGAACTCATTTGTAAGGAGAAAAGAATAAAACAATTTTCTGACTGTGAATAAAGTCTTGTTTGTTCAGATAAACACGCATAAACAAGCTGAAAGAAAACAGAATCTGATTTAGTTACAGGAATCACTAAGATTATGGCAAATTATATTTAATCTGATTTATGTAATTCAAATTTATCACCTTTGTAGATTCTTTGTGGCCCACTGGAAAGTAATACAACACCTCCTTTAGTGTATGTTACCTGGCATTCTGAAGAGTTCATGTTATGGGTCTGAAATTTCCCTCAAAATCTCATGTATTGAAGGCTGGGACCCCAATGAAGTAACGCTCAGAGGTGGACAGCTTCTGGATGGTGACTGAATCATGAGGGCTTTAACTTTATCAGTGGATTCAACCATTGGTGTGTTCATAATTTGATGGCATTATTGGGAGGTTGGGAGATCCAAATGTAGCACAGGGCTTCGTTGAAGGGAGTGGGTCATGGAAGCATGACCTTGGGGACTAGAGCTTGTCCTGGTTCTTCTCTCTCTGCCTGTGTCTCTGTCTCTCTCTCCCTCGAAGACTGAGATCTAAAGCGAAGTAGGAGAAAGAGTAATGGCAGACGCCCCATGACCCTGTGGGGTGAGGACACACAGTGCAGAGGCGGAAAGGAGGGCAGAGGGAGCTGAGAGCCTGCATCTGCGATTCGAGTCTTAACCTAAAAATGACAGGAAGCCATTTATGGATTTTAAAGCCAGGGCTTATGGGATCACATACACAGGGACAGCTAATTTATTATCCTCCTAAAGCAAGGGAAACAGAATTATGGAGATAAATACTGTGTCCCAAATAACTGCCTTATAAATCCAAAGTGATTTTCCCTGGCTCACCAACCCATGAAGTTTCTCTGTTCCTATAACTGATGGAAAGAGGTTTGTAACTGGCATGTTAGTGTTACCAACACTTAGTTCCTGACCACCCGAACAGCCATGCTACCCATACGCTTTCGGTACTGGATTTCAAACCAGCAACGTCACGTGTGCTTTTCTGCAGTGCTGTCATTCACTCATGCAACACGGCTGTGAGGAGACGACTCTGCCCCCCAATGGCTTGTTCTGGCCTCTAATTTCTGCAGATTTTACACAGCAGAAGGGTATTACTGCCTCCTGAGTCTGTAAATCTGAACACTGGTCTTTGTTTTCCAGTAGTTTCGTGGTGCTTTTCCTAAACCATTTATATTCTTATCCCTAAACTCTTTTTCTAGAAAGGTAGTTGTTTAAAGTTATGGGAAGAGTTTGATGTCAAGTGTGTGTGTGTGTGTGTGTGTGTGTGTGTGTGTGTGTGTGTGTGTGTGTATCCAGAACCACTTACATGTTTTAGTCTGGAATCTTAATTCATCAGATTTGCAGTCAGCTAACGCCTTACATGCCATATATTATGTATAACGCTTTCATATAACTATAGTATGTAAAACTTGATTTCCCTTAAACTTGATTTCTGTTGAGCACATGCCTAAAGCATTAGGTCGTAAACCATACCCTGAACAGTGCTAGAAAAATAGCACAACTTGATATTAACTTCATTCTCATTAGAAAGAGTCTGAAATTCCAACGGCTCTGATTCTCCTGAGGAAGAATGATTAACCGGGCTTAAGCAGTGTGACAAGATGCCTTTCTCCTGCGGACAGAATGGAGGTGAACTCTGCTTGAGAGCCGCGACCTCCGGTGCTGTTTGAGTCTTGACTGTGGCCCAGCACTGCGGCCTTCCGCGGGGTAGGCACAGACCCCCGAGGAGGCGGCTCTGACACTTTCTTTGGAGGGGTTGGGTGGGTACACCGCACCCAAAGAATGCCCTGCTTCTGCAAGAAGTCTTTGAAGACATTACAAAAGAGAAGCCTCTGTCTGCTTATGCTAAACATTTTCAGAGACTGATTTTGGAAGCTTTGTAATTCAACCAATGCGTATGAAAAAATATATTTACTGCCATCTACCGTCCAAAACAGAAACTGCAGGCTCCAGCCCTCCCTCCTGCTTCCCTCCTCTCAGTACTCAATTGAAGACGTCGTGTGGCGGATGTATTTCAGCTCCCCTACTCCGTGGGAAAGGTTAATAAATGGAGAAAATTATTTTTATAAATGTGAACTATAAAAATAATTCATCTTTTGGGCTGACTCCATTCTATAAAATATGGTTTAAAATAGGCCATTTAATAAATACTGAATGTGGCCTTACCAGGGACCAGTTGCTATCATGTTACTGGGGGAAATAGAGTGGGGAAAGAGTCAGCCACACTCCCTTTTCTCAGAAAGCGTCAAGTTTAGTAAAGGAGGAGGAGGACAGAAGGAGGAAAGGAATAAGAACACAAGGCTGAGGCAGGAAGATTGCAAGTTCCAACCCAGCCTGGGCAACTTAATGACTTAGCCAGAACCTGTCTCAAAATAAGCAGAGCAAAAGTGCTGGGATTGTAGTTTAGACTGACACCTCCGGGTTCATTCCCCAGCGCCAAAATCAGATAAGCAAACAAACATCCTATAGTCAGAGAGGTGTGGAGCTGTCAGAGGACCGAATTCAGCGTGGTAAAGGCGATGGTGGAGGCCGGCTGCCAGCAGAGTCATACACGCACTACCGTGAGGAAAGAGTTTAGACTCATCCACGAAAAAAGATAAGGTTTCCCACTAAATAATAAAAACATTTCATGAGATCTCAGTTCATGTTGGTTATCCACACAGAGTTTTTGCATTTATTATCTTATTTAATACCCATAATAATCCTAGGATGTAGGATTTTTACCCATGAATAAACTGAAGCTTAGAGAGGTGAAATGAATTATTCCTGAGCATGCTGCAAGTAAGTGATCAAAGTTCAGAAGGCCTCATGAAAAGATGGGCTGCAAGGGTTTCGGCAAAGTGAGATGGCAACTGTCATGTGTCCATTTTTGAGCCAATCAGTGAGACTGAGTGAGTAGAAGTGATTGGACCGACCTGAGTCATGTGACCACGCTGGCGCTGGAATCGAGAGAAGCCACTAATACAGAACAATAGTCAGCGCCTGCCTGGCAAGCACAAGTCTGTGACTTCGATCCCCAGTACCTACAAACAAACAAGCAAAAAAGTAAGAGCAAAACTTAACAACAGGAAAATAGAAAGAAAACCCAACTATCTGAGAAAAATCTTTATGCCATGCTTCCTCAAATGCTGTCTTTCCCTATTTTAAAATTTGTGGAAGAGCATTATGATGTTTCAACATGACAAAACAGGTCTGTGTTTCAAAAAAGCCAAGTGTATGATTGAAATTTAAAAAACAAAAACTGTCATGATTGGTGGTATTGCTTTCCAAAGGAAAATCAACTTGTGGATTCCAGAAAGAAGAGGAAATGGATTCTGGGCAGGCAAAAATGATAAGTGACAGTTACTCCTTCTAAAATTTTTTGTTTTTGTCTTGAATCATTTACTACAAAAACATACACTAACAACTGTAGAAAGTTTTAGTAGATTGAAAACTTCAGTTCTGTATGATTCTCTGACATTGTTATAAGCAATGAAGCACAAGGCGCTGACTGGAAAAGACTGAGTAAAGGCAGTGACCTTCATAAACTACGGATCAGTCACTAGTGACTTTGAGGTCATCTCAGTTATTTCAACACATTTCATTTGTCAGCACCAAAGAACCAGGAGCAAACTTGGCGTTTGTTCCTCTTAGATGACGGAAAAGTGTACTATTTGGATAGCTTTTCTCAGTTCCACCAGAAGGTAAGCGCTTATCTTGAATTTTTCTATAGATGTTTTTCTAAAAAAGAACTCCCAACAGGAGTTGTGAAATCTTGTGAAGTTTTCAGACTGACCTGTGTTTCTAGCGCTAAATCATAGTATATTCCTTTATTTTTATTTTTAAAATACCCAGCTGAAAAATTAATTGTACAAAACGATTCCTTTAAGAACTCCTTGGGGACTCAGGGTCTTTATAAGCAACAGTTCTCAAACTCTGGTCTCAGAATTCCTTCTGTTCTTAAAAGTTATTGAGACCACCTCCCAAATACACTCTTCTTTGTGTACATAATTCAACAATATTTAACATATTAGAAATTAAAATTGAGAACTTCAGAAGTTACCTATTCATTAAAACAATAATGAGCTCATTATATTTTAACATAAATAACATTTTTCATGAAACATAAGTATATTTTCCCAAACTGTAACAAATGGTGAGCAGATTGAACTTGTTTTGTAATTGGAAAATCTTGTTAATGAATGATTCAATAGAACATAGATTTTCATATCTGTTTTAGATTCAGTCTTGTGTGATATGTTGCTTTGATTAAATAAATGAAGGAAATCTGGCCACATATAGATGCACAGTCAAAAAGGGAGGAATATTTAAATGACCTTTTGCATGTATGTGTGCATATTCTTTAATATCCTTCCAAAACTCAATATATAGTAGTTTCTTAAAGGTTAGTTGCAATATTAATTGCATATCTGTAAATTCATAGTCTGTTATATTGAAATCCATTGATTTAACTTGAACTGTAAAGTACAAATTTTGACTACCATGATTTAAGTATCATGTATCTAGAAAAGATCATGGAGATCTCCCATATGTCAACATATTTCATTATAAAATCAATGCATTGCATGTACTGATATCACCAATGATCTCACCAGAAAAACCTTCACATATTAAGTTGTTCTCAAGCTCATAATGACAGATGCAAGTTTTCAACTTTTTTTTTATTTTTGACTTGGAAGCTCAAATTTATTACTAATTCTGTGAATTATCTTTCTTAAACCAATAGGAATACTTTATTCATTTTCATGAAAATACCTGTCTATGGGATAGGGAAAAGTGCACTGGCGTTGGTACTTCTGCTTTGACGTGTTACTTTTAGGGTATTCATCTATGTAGTGAGAAATATTAAGCAACATCTTATTTAATATTTTCGTGAAAATAATTTTGACCACATTCTTCAATCTCCAAAGTCTCTTAGAGACCCCAGAATTTCTGTTATAAAGTAAATAAGTGTAGGAGTTATTGGAGACCAGAGTGCAGTTCCTGTCATAGGGACCTTGAGCCTTGGTCTTAGGTGGATCTTATTTTTACCCGCACATTCCTTAGTTTGTGAATATAATACTCAATTGATTCAAAGCAGCATAAGAACCTGGTCATTGAAATTGAAGATGCTAATGAGGGTCATAGAATTTACTATATCTGATCATAATTTTTCTCAAGATGTTTACTCATTAAAAACTACAAAAAGCAAACATATGAAGAGGAAATGTTTTTAGTATTACAAGCAGTTTTTATTTAAGTTTAGTAGGGACAAACAGTTTTTGCACCAATAAATTGAGTCAAACACAAAATTTAAGTCTCAGGTTTTCTTTTTCTTCCTTCATTATTTAGAAGCAAAATATACATTTTGAATACTTCAAGTGATTTTTGCAGTGCATCGATTCTTAATATGGAGCTGATGGAAAGAATTTCCCCACATTTGTCTGTTGTGTTTTTAATGCTGTAACACAAAATGCAACTTCTGTCACCATGGTAACACACATTAATCCTGATGCAAATCCTGATATATCTTTTTGAGCTATATCTTAGTGGATAGATTTTCTTTCTGATGTAGTGATTTGAAGATAATGATCTATTTTTGCTTACTAAATAGATAAAATGCGTTGTTTTTACACATTTACTTAAACCTACTTTTTTTTAGCTACAGAAACAAGGGTTATTTTATTTTGATATGTATCTGTTCATATATCTATATATTTCTTCCTATTTACCTTTTTTCTTTTTGTTGACATTTTGTCTTTTTTAATTTTAAACAGAAGAAAAGTAAGAAATTAAAGTAAAGCAATTTCACAAGCCAATAGGAGAGTAACAATAATCAACACATTGCTTATTGTTATATTCATGGCAGTTGTTTAGGGTATAAGATATAGACATGAAACATTGCCCAGAAAATTATTAGCACAAAACTTTCGCTTCAATGAATCAAGAGAAGCCAGCTGTATGACTATCTTTTTTGTTATGATTGCTTTATTATTTAGAAATAAACATTTCACATTAAAAATGAAATCTGAAGATGACCTTGTGAAAACTACTTTTCACTCAAAATTCTTTTTCTTTAACCTACTTTTGAGAGGAAAGTAAAGTGTTTTCAAAAATAAAAGTATAAGAGAGGCCGTGGTGGTATATGCCTATAATCCCAGCACTCAGGAGGCTGAGGCAGGAGGATCACTGCAAGTTCAAGAGTAGACTGGGCTACACAATGAGTTCAAGGTCAGTCTAAACTGCATAGTGAAACTGTGTCTCAAAAAGACAAAAAGAAAAAAGAAAAGTATTATTTCATATTTAACTAAAGCAATGAAGATCCTAAGAACATTTTAATAATTACATATTACTCTAAAAGAAGTTGTCAAATTAAAAATAAAAACTGTCAAAACTACACTAAATGGTGTTACTGTGTGAGAAGCCAGCCATGCCCTGCAGCACCTTGGGCAGCCCCGTGGAGGAAACAGTGAGATTTATGCTCTTTCTGCAGCAGATTGTGGGACACAACAAACATGCTAGCCAATCCCAAGAAGGAACATGATGGATGTTCTCAGATCAGAATTTCTGTGACTTCCTTTCACTTCTCTGTGGAATGGCTCATATAATTCTCTATGTCCATCTTTGGACCACAAAGCGAGCATCACATGGCCTTTTCTGTGGGTTTCAGCTCTTCACTAGAGTTCCAGTATGACCAAGAGGAACTGGCGATTACCCCTGTATCAGTGCTTCTTTTCCCTTTAATGTGACCCTTCAGATAATGCTAGAACCTCTGTCCATGGCTATAGGATGCTGGAAATCATTAGCAACTATGCAAGTTTTGGCTGTTTCCTCAGAGGAGAACTCAGTAGAAAGATGGAAATAGATTCTTCTGTCCTGCTGCTACTGTTTTCTTTTTCCATGATCATAAGATGATCAGTGCAATTATCAGGTTTGTTTTGCCTTTGAACCTCACAATACCCAGGCCTATCACCTTCTTAGAGATTTAAAAATATGTATTTGGTATATTTTTAAAATGAAATTGCCATATTAACCTGAATAAAATTTTTAAAAATGTCTACAAAGTGTGACATGAGGTTAATTTAATTAATTGCTCTATCCAGTTCTAACCCATGCCAGCTGTTACATTTGAAAATATTTTCTAGTCTAGATTGTCCAATCCTTTAAGAATTCCTGAATGTGTGTGCATGGCATTTAAAAATCCTAACCAGTAATGAATTAATAAGATTACAATAATTTCACAGCAAAACTATAAAAATATTTTCACAGTATGCACAAGAAAAAATTACATTTAGTGTAAGGAATAAGGGTATCATACATGCTTGCTGTGACATGGGGTGAAAACTTTAAAACAAAGTCTTTGGAGCCATGAAACTTTAACTGTAGTTCTGGTCAAATTGCACCTTATTACTCAGTGCTGGTATATCTCAAATAGCCCGTTATTATTTCAAAAAATGCTCGAGGCTTTTATAGGTAAATGGATGCAACTAGAGACCATACTCATGAGTGAAATAAATCAGACTTGCATGTATAAACATCTTATTGTCTCCCCAGTGTAAGAAACTGAAAGAGTAAATAAGACCCACAAGGTAAGACTGATATTGTGAAAAGAAACAGTGCTTGTATTCTTTGATCAATTTTGCATGCCTATATCTGGTAAGCTGAGCAACTATTCTGAAGACAATAATATGCAATATAATAACCATGTTGATTCCCATCATTTTGTTTTGAAATTCTGTATTGTTTTTATTTTTTTATGATCTTTAAAATTAAAAAAAAGCAGAAAAAATGCTTTCCCCAGAAATTAATGTTTGTACTTAGCACACCTTGGTATATCGGGGACAATCAAGGCCACACTCTCACTTTCACAAAGGACTGGGTCACTCATTGGAGACTTTCAGCAGCATGTCTGACTGGACCTTTATAATACAGTGTATTAGCTAAAGCAGCAAAAGTATGGTGCATTTAAAAAAAAAACAGGAAAAAAGATATATCCCTGAAAAGTATGACTTACTTTGTTTCTTTAATGCTAGATGAAATGACTTTTTTAAAAAATGAAACTATACCAGTCCTGCCTATGTGGGTGGAGGTGTTGAGAATGGTCATTTTTCTTTGCTTTCTGAAAGCTGAGAGACCACCAATGCTCAGCAGAGCAGTTGGACGTGTGGAGGTTGCCCTGATGCGTACTCGGGGACACGCTCTTGGACAGAAATCCACCTCACCTTAAGGGAAAGATAAGAAATAACTATCTTAAATAAAAAAATTAGAAACACAGCAATGGAAGTTTGTATCCGTTAAGAATAAAAATAAAGAACTAATATGTAACTCAGTCCAATGACTTCTTATTTAATAAATAGAAAAATGACAGTGAAATACAACTGACTGAAACACTGACCATGCTAATAACTTCATGTTATGCTTTTTATCCAGATGTTGGGCCAAAGCCTCATGCACTCATAGGAGGTGCTTTTAAAAGGCAATTGAATCATGAGGAAAGCATAGCTAAATGTGATCCTTGGAGGTGGGGCGTGGTCAGAAGAGGTAATCAGAATAACGGGTGTGACCTGGAAGGAGATACGTCCCTTCCACTTCTCTCCTTTCCTGGTTGTCATGGTGTGAGCCCCTTTTCCTCCACTTCGCCTCTCTGCTGTGCCTCCTTGCCTTGGAGTCAGTGATCATGGACTGAAAACATGAGCCAATGTAAGCTCCTCCTCCTTTAAGTGATGGATGCCTGGTGCTGTGTCCCAGGGATGAGAAAATGACTGAGACTATTTGTAATAAAGTGAATGTGTTCCTCCTTCCTTCTTTCTTCCATCCTTCCTTTCTTCCTTTCCCCTCCTCCCTGTCTCCCTTTCCTTTTTTCTCTCTCTCTCCCCTTTTCTCCTCTCTCTCTCTCTCTCTGGATATACTACTGCTGTTGGGTTTTTGTTTTCTTGTCCTCTTTGCACCTCATCTTCTCTGTAGTTAAACAAACACCAATTTCTACTTAGACAATGGTATTGATAGTGTTTTCGAAAGCAGGAAGACAGATGCTTTTTAGTTCATAAATAATCTCTTAAAGGGAATACGTTTTCTTTTGGGAGGAAAACTTCTATATTATATTTATTTCCAGCCCTACGTCTTTTTTTGGGGGGGGGTCTCCAAAAGACTTGTCAAAATTCATATTAAAATTCAGGATGAATTGTAGTACAATGCTTTGTAAGCCTCACTGCTCAAATGTGAGAGAGACTGCATTTCCCAAGGTAAGTGAGCTGTACAATTTCACTTTGATGTTACAGGCCTCGAGAATTGCTAAGAGGCTTGATTATAATTAAATCTTTTCTAGGATTTTTGGGGCCATTTTCTGCAATTTTTTAATCAAATAATCATCAGCCTTATAAGGGTTCACACCATCAATTTGATCTCACAGATACCATAAATTCCAAATGCATTAAAGTAACAATGAGAAAATGAAATAAGAGGCAAAGTGAAAGAGAGAATTCTTGCAATTTAAAAAATATCCCTACCACACGAGATACCGTAAGTACCAATGCTGCTGTATGCATGGGTGTACGCATCTTCCTGTGCACAGAAAGGATTTATGAGAATGACCTCATTTCATGTCTGCAGGTAGAGTCATAACTATCTGAGGTACACTGAGAATGACTCCAGAGATAACCCATAGGGTATTTGGTTGGCATTTTAAATTGATACGTGCAACAGGTGGTTAGTTGTTTATGTTATAGTGCCTAAGGTGATTTATTAAACCAAGACATGACTCTGACTGTCATCTGAAGGAGCAAAGCTTTCCCAGGTTCTGATGAAAATTTGGAATTTGTATGGATTTTGGTGAAGTTTAGTGTGTACATCAGGGATATCACTGTCTACAGTAATCAGAAAGAGTCCACTTAAGTCAAAGTTTGATAGGAAAACTCAAGAGGAATTAATCCTTAAGTACATTATTATACAGAAAGTTTTTGGCTTTGTCACATAATCTCTTTTTATCAGACAATGCCTTCAACATAAATATGAAAAGAATCTTACAGTAAATAAATATTACTTGCTATCCTTTCATTCCTCAATTGTTATAGTTATGTTCCTATGGCCCTGCCAAGTCTCATGTAATCATGGCATGGACGTGGCTGAGTCTAGCATTTGTGATTGGTTTGTTGTCTAGCGCTGGGATTGGTGTTGTGAGTGCTGCACCCACCCAGAGGTGGAGCCAACATATAGTGCAAGGGTGGGGAAGAAGACATGTTCCTCTCTTGCTGGTTCATGCCTTGTTTTGTGGCTGCCATGAATGACTGCCCCATCACGCCACCCTGCCTTGCAGCCAGCTGCATATAGACTGAAACCTCCAAGAACTGTAAGAAACAAACCTTTGCTTCCCTAATTTTAGGCATCAGGTATTCTGTCTCAGCAATGAGAGAAAAGTAACTAAGACATCAACCCTCATGACTAAATGTGCTAAACTGATAATGGATTATATAGAAACACTTACTCATTATGAAGATATGTTGACAGGAATTTTGATGAATGCTTCCTCTATCATTTTAGGCAGCAAAATTCTGTAAGGTATGCAAAGGTGTATTTGCCTGGTAAGTGAAGAAAATTTTAAATTACAGTAATATTTGTATCTATGTCATTATACGACAGACTCATTTAAATGGTTCCAGAGAGAGTTCAGTGGCATTTTCAGGAATAGATGGACAGATATTTGAATCACCTAAACAAAAATAAGGGCAGGTTTTTTTAAATGGATCCTACAGGATCATGTTCTTTTGGTGGAAATCACTGCCATCGTAAGTAGGGGAGCCAGACCTTGAACCCAGCCTTATATTCCGTGTTACCTGATTAATTCTACCTTTTTAGAAGTTATGTTGACCTTTTCTAGGTTAATCTGAGTGTCCTCAGTGAAATAGAAATATGTAATAATTGAGTACTTACTGTATGGTCCCTGCCAGAGAAATGCTCAAAACCAGAGCAAGTAGTATGAGCGCTATATATGTGCTAAGGCAATTCAGAAGAAACACAAAAACAAGATCATGGGACATTTTAATGAAGAATTATACCTTGAGCTAGGTCTTAGGACAGGTAAGATTTTGTGTGATAAATGTCCATGCATGAGAACAACTCAAGGTTAAAAGGGGAAGCAGGTAAATGTGAATCTCAAGAAGAGAGATTATTGTCCATGTTCTGGGGACCAGGAAGCCACTAAATACAGAGCAGCCTTCACCAGATGCATCAGATCACAGGGCACTTCTGAAAATTAGTTTAAATGTCTAAACTATTAAGTCTAAATTTTGATGACATTAAATATGGAATAATTGGAAAAAAAACTTTAACAAGGTGGGTGGCCTGAAAGAAATGAAGAAATTCATTCTGGCACTATGTCCAAATTACTTGGTAGCAGGAAGATTATGGAGCACAAATAGACTTCTGAGACATGATTTGGGATAAACACAAAAATCATTGCAAAGAAGAAAAGTCAAATGCCAACAGAAATAAATTTATAAGGAAAAGAAAAGGAAAGCTTGAAGGAAAGAAGTACAAGATTTGTTCAGGAAAATGGAGGTGATATTTCTGCTGTACATAGTGAAATCAGAGACAGGCTCAAAACACGGAGAGGAAACACTCTTGGTTTTCAGCATGAGGCAATGTGCATTACCCAGTGTGCAGAAAGTACTGAGGCTCCAGACCAAACAAGAGCATGGGGAGAGGACAGAATTGCAAGAATCTGCATGTGATTCAAAAGGAATAAGATTCCATCAGAAGCTATATGTATCAGTCAGTTTTCACGAGAGAAACAGATTTGATGCAAGATATATACACACATAAGGCTTTACAAGGTGGACTTATAGTGGCCACCACAGAGACAGGTGTGGAAGAGTGCAAAAGAGCCATCTGTGTGCCAGAGAGCTGAAGGATCCAGTCCAGGGTCTCAGGCCTGGAACTCACTGCCATGCCCCATGTGGGTCTGTATCAGGGGCCTGAAAGCGCTGTGCTGGAAGCCAGAAGAGGACACCCAAGTTGAGAGTGGACATCAGAGCACCTCGAAAGAAATGAGCCTTCCTGCTTTGTTTGCCTTTTATTCCACTCAGGCTTAAGTCTATGGGGTTGATGACACTCACACCCAGGCTGGATCTTCTGTCTTTGGTAAATCCCTTCACCACACCCAGCCAATTAAGTTGGGTGTTTCTTACTCAAAAAAGAAAAAAAAAAAAAACTGACACAGTTAACTATCATGCCATGAGAATGATGTTCTAAGCAAGAAAGGGCAGAGAGAAAAGAGAAAGTAAGAGACAAAGAGGAAGTGAACAGGATGGAAGGGGAAGAGAGGGGAAGCTGTGAGGGTCATAGAAAATGGGAAGACAAATATAATTAATTTCATGAGTGTAAGTGTGCAGAGGTTAAGGTCACTGTGTATGCGTGTGTACTAGTGTGTGTGTGTACATGTGAGTGTGTGCTTAGGGAGGTAAAAGCCAACTTCTATTAGAAACAGTTGTTATACGCCAGGCATTGTCTCTGAACTCTACAGATAAGTTTATACTACATTTTACCTATGATTAGCTCAAATCTCTGCCACTATCCTAAAAAATGGGATGCTTTGCTAGTTACTTAAACTTGTTATATACCAGCAATAAAGTGAATGAGACCAACACATTCAAAATACTTTTGATTTCTGGGTAGGTTAAAAAATAAATCTACGGATCCAGAATCCTGCCCACTTTTGATTTTACCTCCCACTCTGAAGCTTCTTTCCAGGTACTGCAGAACGTAGAAGGTATTCTTCAAAGATGTCACCATGGTGCCCCATACTTTTTAGAATAGATTTTCCAGTTTTCAGCTGATGATTTGAGATTCAATGTGCATCTTTCTGGTGAAAATATAAACTTCAGTAGTATTTGGATAATTAGTGTCTTCCTCATTCCTGTAAACTCAGTACCTTGTTGGGTGTAGTGAGGATAGTAGGCACTTGTGAAGTGTTTTTTGATGGAACAAAAAAAAGCGACCCATTAATAATTCAATCCATTGCAATTCCTCTGACAAACATTGTGCCACCCTATAAATGCTCCAAGAAAGCACATCACACCTGCAGTTACATAATCATATGCAGCATTTTTTGTTTAATGTCTCTGTTCCTGGATAAACTATGAGTTCTCCAGGTTGAGTGGGAGGTTTACGTTACAACTTTGTGTCAAATTTGTGGAATATAATAGGTGTGAAATAAATTTCTGAAAGATTGCAAAGGCCTTCAAAGTTAATTATAAAATTTAAAGTAAACAGAGATAGAATGGTAACATGGGAAAATGTTATATTCAGAGTAGTCTAGGGAAGAATGAGAGAAGGAAGGGGAAAAGGAAGGAAGGAAGGGCCTGGAGGAAGAGAAAAAAGAAGGAAAGAAAGGAAGAAAGAAAAAGAAAAAAGAAAGAAAGAAAAAGAAAGAAAGAAAGAAAGAAAGGTGTCTTTGTTACTTTTTTGTTTCCTGAGACAAAACACCCAAAACCATAAGTTAACGGGGGAAAGGTTTTTTTAACTCACAGTTTGTGGAGGTTTCAGTCCATAATCGGCTGGCTCCAAGGCAGGGTGACACATAGCAGAAGCAACAGTTCATGGCAGCTGAAGACAACAAAAACCATGAGAGAGCTGAGAGAGTGAGATGAGACTCTTTCTGTCTCATATTTTATCCAATCTACTGGGATTAGGGTGGTGCCAGACCAGTTAGTGGGCTGAACTGGCAATCACCCACCCTTAATCCCAGCATTGCACTGTGAATCGATCACACACTCTAGATGCGGCCACCCCTGAAAAAAAACCCTACGGCTGCATGAGGGTTTGTGGGGACATCTAGACACAGTAACAGAAACAGGGAAGGAAAGAAAGAAGAAAGGAAAGAAGGATGGATTTAGACTGGGTAAAACATTTTAGGATGTAAGAATCCTGTGGACCAAAGCTGAAAATGAGAGATCAAAAATAATGAGGCTATTTGCTTTTCCCACCGATGAAGTATTGTTGCTTCAATAATCACTGCATAGAAATTAACCATAAATAGGGTAAAGTGTGCAAGTGTACAATGCCCAGGCTTCTGGATATTTGCTATTTAATCCCCAGGAGGCGAGCTGTGAATAAAACTCCTTTTTGAGCCAATTGTTATGAAAGTGTTTAATCACCTGGTACATATTAACAAACATCAGGAGCATTTTGCACCTTCCCAGAACCGTAGCAACAGAAAAAGGGAGACCGAGAAAGCCATTTCATCACTGCAGGTATTGCTCAGCTAATGTTTTACTTTTCCCCCTTCTTCACAGAGCCTAAAGTAAGCTGCAAATTAGGCCGGTCTGCGTCTACATCAGGTGTGCCTCCTCCATCAGTTACTCCTCTCAGGCAAGCCAGTGACCTGCAACAGAGCCAGGTACCATCATCGTTAGCCAGTCGTGATTGACTTCCTGTGGTGCAACATGCCAAACGCTTCCCACCTCTGTCTGTCCTGTGTTGCTGTAGACAACTTTTCGCATTGTTTTTCTTTTCCTATGTGTGTATGGGCAGGGGTGCATTTTAAAGGGATACCTTTCTCCCTTGTGATTGGTGAAACATTCTTTGCTGTTTGTTAGCAAATCATTCTTGTCTCTAATTTTCATCCTTCTGTAATATAAATGTAGTGAACATGTACTATATGTATTGGCATAGTAATTATTTTTAAAATTTCTTTCTCTCTTCCATGTTTTGTGTACTTTATACTGTCTGAAAATTTATCAGTATTTGATAAATTTACCTACTTTGTTTTATGTAACTTTCTTTTTAAATGTTTTGTCCACGATACTTGCACAGATATTGTCAATGAATCTGTATATATCTTTTAGCTCTTATTCCATTATACTGTAATATTTATGGCAGTTTACTTTTATTTTATTTAGCTTGGAGCATGATTGTAAGACACTGTGAATATTGATGTTCTTATAAATATTCATATACCAACTCATTTGGATTAAAGATGGTAGCTAGTCTTTCTTCTTAGGCCATAGAGACAAGCTAACCAGATAGTGTAGATATTTACCAAAAGCTGTAGATTAATAAGGCAATCTATAAATAAATGACTTTTGTCTCTTACACCAACAATATCAGAATGTTCTCAGAAAGGGAATGTAAGTGTTCATGCATGGTAAATGAGATCTCTATTATCTCTTGGAGGAAAGAGGCAAGAAATAAAGGCGTAAGCTAAAACATTATTTAATCCTTCACAATACAGTATGTTTCTCTGATGTTCATTTGGGTGCATGATTGTGAATGGGAAATTTAGTGTGAGGAAAGCCACTACACATAAATGTCTTATCTGCAACTCACCCAATAGGAATTCAGTATGTTGACTTAATTTGTGAGGCTTAATTGTTGTTGCTGTTAAGTATTATGAGTGTTAAATAGGATAATGTCATCTTGAAGTGGCTTTTCTCTGCTTCCCAGCTTTAATCTTGCATTCATAAAACTTCTGAAACAGTAAATTATAAAACTAATGATGGTACCTCTACAGGAACTGGCCATTACTGATTAGCAAATTACATATTCATCAATTATTTTAAATGTCAGGCTATTTTAAAAACATAACTAAGCAGAATAATTGCATTTTTATAATGAGAGACAGTGTGCACTAGTGTTTTTTTCTGGCTTTAGTATGCACAGTATTTGATTTATTAATATGTGAGCTATCTACAAACGTAATAGTTTTTCTCAAGGACAACTCAATTGTGATTAAGAATTTCCTGTGTCTTAATTTAAGCATTTAAATGCCTTTATAACTAAATGTAGCTATCTTAAACACCTTTTGGATATACAAGAAGTAGAAACAAGAAGACGCTGAATAAATAACACACTCTCACTAAGAGAAGCTGCTACCTTATGTGATTAAAGACATTCCAAATATATTGTATTTGATAGTATTTAAAGTTTAAAAGCACTGGAAACAAAAAGGAGAAAATTTTAGTTAATTAATAGAGACTTGCAGTAATACAACCAGTTTACCAAGTACTGCACCTGAACCTTGCCATCACATTACCCTAGGACAGGGATGGCAAACATCTTGGAGATGAGTGCTTTAACTGCAACCCAAAACCTACTTCTTTATCACAAAGTGCCAACCCTGAAATTAAATCTAGATACTGAGGTTTTACTTTACAAAAAACAACTCATACATTAAAATCTGTTGTTTTACAAAAAAAACAAATAGCATGTGCACCATAGGTTCACCACCTCTGCCCTAGGATCTCAGAAGGGTTTTATGTGTTTTGCTTTGCCTTTTCCTAATTAGCTTTAACTATTTCATCTAAAATACTTCAATTCCAAGAAAAGCAGATCTCTAGGGCAAACTTCCAGAACAGAGAGACAACGTACGTTCTTTATACGTTCACATACAACTCTTTGCTAACCTGGTCAGGTATTTTTTCCTTCTTCAAAATATAGGGATATAAGAAAAGCCCTCACACCCTTTATGTGCTGCTAATCTCCTTACCTAGCAATAGAAATTCTAGCAGTGATGAAAGACAAGTATGTTGAATCTAAGAGTGAATATTCAATGTCATCTAGGATGGAGCACATAGCATTACCAGACAATCGCTCTGCTCACTTATTAAAGTTTTTCCAAAACTAGGATTCTAAGTAGTTGTTAAAACCCAGAATTCTTTATTTTTATTCTTAACTGTTTTCTTAGTACATGTTTATAGTACATAATGATTACATTCATCATGGAGCTCTGGTCTACCTACATAATTCTTTTTGCATCCCTTTCTCCGCCTTTCCCTCTCCACTCCTCCATCTCTTGGTCCCTTTCCTATTTGCAAAAGATCTATCTCCCTGCTTCCAGTTATCAAACTTATATTTTTCACTTTAATTTGTTTATACATTGGTTTTTTATGCAAGAGAAATCATGTGATGTGTATATCAGATTTATTTTGCAATTCTTAATAGGAGACATACAGATTTCGTATTAGGAAATTGTTGAAAAATCACGTGATCTATTTAAAATAAAGAGAAGTCATCACTGGCTTCTAGAACAGCTCTAGGAGTGCCTGTCCACTGAGGAGCACAGTCTTAGGAAAGTGGGATGGACGGGCTAGATGTTGCCTGACCACCACCGATCTGGAGCCTAAGACTAGAGATCACTGACCATCATCAGAGCCTGTAGAACAAACAAAGGCAAAGGTAACCGTTGCTTGACTTTGCAATGTTTTAGCATTAGGTAACTACAGCAAGCGTAAGACCTATAGAAATATGTAATCTTATGGACTGCAACTTCAAGGTATGTAAGAGAAAATGGAAGGCTAAGGAATGAAATATGAGTTTCCAAACAGAGTGAGTTCCATAACACTTCTTATTCTGAAACTCAGAAGTGAAAATTCTATTCTATTATTTCATTTTTTAAATTTTATTTTAAACAGAAGAAAAGTAAGAAGTTAAAGGAAAACAATTTCACAACAAGCCAATAGGAGAGAAAAAATAATATTCTATTCCTTCTTAGCTTAGTCTTAAGTGAATTGTCTGGACATGGGACCTTTAGGGTCATTTTCATGGAGTTTTATTGCAATGCAGCCACAATTTTTAAATTTGTCATAATGAAAGTCTTTGGAAATCAAACTGAATTTCTGTGCCTGTGATTAGAAAGTTAATGTCTTACTCATGAAAGTAAAACTATATAAAAGCCATCTATTGAACTCAGAGCACGTGTCACTTTCTCATTTTTCCTCTGTAACAGAGGAGAAAGCCATGTGTTAAAAAGAAAGAGATGTACAAGCTGTAGACAGCAATGGGAATTCATCTGATTCCACCAGCCCTGGCTGAGAAGCAGCCCCACTGGGAATGGTGTCCATGTCTTCTTCCATTGCAGTAGGGGCAGCAGCGGCTGATACTCATCCCCAATAAACCATACTTCCTTCAGGAATGCGGAAGCCAGGGTGGCTGAGCATGGCAGTGCATGTCTATAAAGCCAATACTCTGGGAGACTGAGGTAGGAGGTTCTCACATTTGAATCCAGTTTGTGCAACTTAGTAACTTAATGAGATCCTGTCTCAGGAGTGTGAAAAGTGCAGAGGGAGTGAGGTGGGATGTATAGCTCAGTGCAAAGTCCCTGAGCTCAGTCTTTGATACTAAAAAATAAATAAAATTGAATGAATAGATCACTGAATAAATGAATGAATGAATGAATGAATGAATGAATGAATGAATGAGGAGCAGCTAGGATATATCTCTATGGTAAACTGCAACTCTCCTCAGAAAAAAGTTCCCAAGAAATATTTGGACTAGTTTTTCTGGAAATGAAGGGAACGAGAGCCACACCCTCAACTACACACATGTCTACACAGTCTCACACCCATGCACACCCACTCTGGAACACTCACACACATCATAAATGTCCCAAGCGTTTAATTGAAACCTCACATTTTTCCTGAGACATTCATTCTGAATACCTCTAGTCATCCTTGACTTTGGGCAGGGACATATATTTTCAATCTGATAGACCAGGATCTCTTTAGAAACCAGTACACAAGCCCACCCTCACCTCCTGAGTGGGCATCTGGTGTCCTGTGGGCTCTCTGTGTTGTGACACATGTGTCCTCACTGCCTGCGACAGGGACTTGACTTTTCTAATACTGAAAGGCTATTACTCAGATTAGGAAGCGCCCCTCCACATGACCCCTCAGGATTGTTTATCAGATGCTTATTCCTGTGGACTGCAGGCCTCTGGCCTCTCTCCAGGTCCTAACATCTCTCTTCTTGGGGGGAGACCTGAGCATAACCATCGCCTGCCCCGACCACCTCCGGCACAGTGGCTCTCCCTCCCCGGGGCCTGAAGCAGCATCTGGCCAGCGTCCTGGGATAATGAAAGACCACACCAGGTGTCTCTCCAGAGCTGGACATGTGTTCAGATTGTGCTTCTGGACATGCCCAAAAGTCAAAAGGGGTTTCTCAGTAGTGCTTTAAGATAAGCGATTCACACAAGAATTTGGGATCTGCACACATTGACACTAAGGTAAAGAGGACCAAGGCTGATTCCTTGACAAGGACTGGGCCCACTTCTGAGAGTTCCTTCCATATTGGACAGCACTGTGCATGAAGTGAGTCTTTTGTTGAGTTACTGAATATCTCCCTTTATAAAGGGCCTTCCTGTGTACCCTTGAGAAAGTGTTTTTCTCATGCAGTCAGATTTGGTCCCTGTTCTTGGTCCTTATTTTCTCAAGAGCAGTAGTATCATTGACTTGTGAAACTCCATGCAAATGTCTGCCTTCGAGCATTAAAAAGACACTTGTGCTTTCTCAAGGTCGCTGTGACTTCTGGGCTTCTATTTTTTTCCCTCTTGGTTTAAACAGGAGGAAGACTAAAGAAAAAGGAAGGCCCAATAGAGTAATATGCTGGGATGTAAAAAAAGGACATAGAAATCTGATTTCATCCAGTCAGTGCCTACCCCTAAGCCCTAAGTCCTAACCCTTGGAGGATGTGTCCTCATTTAATTCCACTTTCTGCAGGATCAAGTAGAAAGAGAAAAACAAAACCTCAGGGCAACATGGGACATCTCTGAACTTTCCTCTCAGTTTTGCTAGGCACTTAAAACTGTTCTCAAAGTGAAGTTAATAAACAAAACAAAACTTGAAAGTAGAGAAGCTTCTATCTCATTTCCTCTTTAGGATTTTCAGATTGCCCTATTACATAGATGTGACTGACCAAAGTTCACCTTGCTAGTTTCACTTCTCCTGCCCAATAGACTGAGTACATAGGTCTTACAAAGTTTTATCTGGTCAGTTGGGTATATTTTCGAGTGCTTTCCATCTAGAAGGCACTCAGGTTTTTGTGACAGACAGGAGAGAACAGTGTTGGGACAGGGCAGCCCCATAGAATATATGCTTGGGGACCATGTGGTACTGGGACACGGTGTGACAAAAGGACTCCTCTACCATCTCTTGCTCAACTATTAGCACTCTTTTCTCTTTTGTTGGTGTTGTTTTTAAGACTTTGTCGCTCTCTACTTCATCCTATCAGACCTCAACTGAGAAAATGCTCTATATCCCATCTCTTCCTTCACATAACTGATTTGATTGTATGCATATGGTTATATCACAAGATAGAGAAAAAGTAAAACCAGAACACTATAGTCTCCCAGTGAGAACTGGTCACTTCATTAATACAAAGCATCCCATCATCAACTTTCTTTCCGTCTAGTCATGCTGCATCCTTTACGAATGGCTCCTATCATTTACTTCATTCTGTATTTAGGTCAATCTGACATGGTTTTGCAAACATGGAGAAGTCGTCAATAGAGGGACTTAAAAAACATTCACTAAGTTGACAACACAAAGTCAGCATATGTTAAAGCCAGGTCTATCTGTTCTAACTTCAAATTGTAAAATAAAATATTTTGTTAACAAAGATTATTTTGCAAAAATTTTCATTTGCTGTATTGATATTTATTGAAGATTGGCTCTAGGCCCATGAATTGTGGAATAAATTCAAATCACAAATAAGGATAACCAGAGCTCATTGATTATGTCCATGTATTATATTATAGTGACATTAAAATAATGCAAGTGCAAGGGCTGGGGTTTAGCTCAGTGGGACAGAACCTGCCTGGCAAGCGTGGGGTCCTGAATATGACTCCCAATAACCTTCCCCAAAAAGGTAAAAATGCAAGTACAAAAAAAATCCGTAATCTTTTATGTGTTCTCTACAATCCTGTCTGGTTGGCTTTTAAAAATGTTTT
>RJWM01018061.1:0-41818 GCA_004363535.1 Dasyprocta punctata | reverse complement strand
AGTGTCTCACACACACACCCCGTGTTGGGGAGTGTCTCACACACACACCCCGTGTTGGGGAGTGTCTCACACACACACACACATACCCCATATTAGGTAGTGTCTCACACACACACACCCTATGTTGGGTAGTGTCACACACACACACACACACACACACACACACACCCCGTGCTGGGCAGTATCTGCTCCCTGAATCTGCACAGTAACTGGATGCAGAAAGAAACCACAAAAGCTTCCCAGCACTTGGGAGGCTGAGGTAGGAGGAGCGTTGTGAGTTCGAGGCCCGCTTGGGCTACAACGTGAGCTCAAGACCGGCCTGAGCTACATAATGCGACCCTGCCTCAAAAAACCAGGGCCGGGAGCTTGGCTCTGTGGCTTAAGCGCCTGCCCTGGCAGGTGCGAGGTTGTGAGTTCGATTCCTGGTGCCGCAAAAAAAAAAAAAAGAAACCACAAAAGCCGGGATCTTCCATCCTTCCACAAGTCCTTGAGAAGTCACTGCCTCTGCGTCTGGCTGACATCCTTGGCCCCAGCCCTTCCCAGAGCCGTCCTAGGAGGGGAGAGACCACCAGCTTCGGAGTCCGAAGCCCACCTCCACCGAGTGTGAGCAGAGTCCTTGGACAAACCACGCAACATCTGTGAGCAGCGGGATTCATAAAACGCCTGCACTGTAGGAAACGGCTGTGTAAACGGAAGCCAGGACAAGTGTTTCCTCTCTCTCCCCTCTCCGGGACCGCGTCCTTGGATCCCAGCCCCTGGCCTGTTCGTTTGTATCGTTCAGGCCCTTGCCCTCAATTGCCCTTCCTCTTTATCTTCTGCTTTTCCCCTTTCCACTTCTCTTACCTTTTTTTTTTTTTTTTTCTTTTAGAATCTTGCTATGCAGGTCTGGCCAGACTTGAGCTTGCTACGTAGCTCAGGCTGGCCTTGAACTTGGAGCGCTCCTCCTACACCTTTTCTATCTGCATCTTTCATGCTGTAGCCTTCTGAGGTCCAGACGGGCACCTGGGGGATTGGTCAAGGGCGCAGGCTCAGAGCGAAGGCATCTAGCTGGAGGCTTCCAGACAGCCCAGCTCTGTGGACAGTTCTGGACAATGCTGTCTCCCCTGCCTGCCACCAGGACGCTTCCATGAAGCCGCCCTAGTTCCATGAAGCTGCCCTAGTTCCAACCAGTGGGCTTCCCTGCCCTCTCGCCTGGGGTCCCTGTCCTGTCCTGACCCTTTCGCAGTTCATTATTATTTTTACTTTTTATTTTATTGGTACATTTTGCATACCCATAATGATAGCCATAATGATCACATTCGTCATAGGGAATTTGTACCTGTACATGTTACATCTTGCTGCTGCTTTTTTTCCCATCCCCCCAACCCCTTTTCCCACAATTAGTTATTGATAAGCATTTATTAGGCACGTGCTGTGTGGGTCTTGGTGCTTTTCTGATGTGATGCAAACATACATAAGACATGAGGTCCTCTAGGTGTGGTGATGCATGCCTGTAATCCCAGCACTCAGGAGGCTGAGACAGGAGAATCTCCTTGAGTTTGAACCCAGCCTAGACTACATAGTTCAAGGCCAGCCTGGACTGCATAGCGAGACCCTGTGTCAAAACAAAAAACAAGCTATGAGTCCTCCAAGAAGAAACTGAAGTCCCAATGAATCATTTTAGGCAATGATTATTTCAGAACCTGGAACTATGTCAAGCTTCCAGTGGCTCCCCCAAATGCCCCATAAGCTCGTAAACATCTGGAATCCCACGTTCCTGTCTGACGTCCCAGTGTCCGGTCCCAGTGGTAGGGTTCCAGCACGCCCCAGGGCCAGCCTTCTGGGCCTTGCTCCTCTCCGGAGCCTCCTGGTCACTCTCCGGGCCAACAGTACTCATGGTGACCACTCTTACTAAGTAACGAGACCAAGGCCTGGCTTGGGGCGGTGTCTGCGACCCAGAACACATCTGGAATGGAAGGTGTCCGCAAGGCCGCCCCCGCACGCACTGCTGTCCCCCTGTGAGGCCGCGGCACCTGCGCAGCACCTGCCCCAGGCCCGAGCGAGGCTGTTCCCTGCCCCGGCTCTGGGGGCATCAGGCCAAGGCCCAGGAAGGAAGCTGAGCCCAGCTCTGTCCAAGATGCTGACTTCATCCTCCCCGTCGAGGCCAGGAAAAAACCAGCCACACGCACCCAGACACACGGACGTATGCGAGGGCCTCGTGCGACAGCCGCACGCTGTGCCCGCGCCCTGACCCCGGGCGCACACCAGACCTGAGGTGCGGACACCTGAGCGGCAACCCACCCACGGGCGGCGTCAGACCGTGGGCAGCCGCTTGGCTAAGTGAGGCCTGTGGCGAGGTCGAGGAGCTGGCGAGGACGTCTGGGGCAGCGTGCTCGGCCCGAGCGTCCTCTGGGAGCGTCCCTTCCCCAGCCCCGGGCGGCTCGGGACGAGGCCGAGAGCACGCGGCCTTCCTCGGGACGCGGCCGCGCCCCCTGCCTTCTCCCGCGGCCCCTGCCCCCTGCTCCGCACCCCAGGCGCTGGGCTCTGCGCGCTCCTCCGCACCCCCTACACGGTTTGGGTGCCCACCCTCGCCTCCGCCTGGCGCTTTGCTTCCCCGCCTCCCTCCGACCTCCGCTGCCCTCCAGAGCTTCCCGCGACCCGGTGGGCAGCACAGCGCCCCGCGCCACGCCAGTCCCGCGGGAATCCGCCGAGGTGGGCGGACGCCGGGGCGCAGGACTCCCCCGCTAAGACCAGGAGGCGACCGGGGAGAGCACGGGCAGCTGGGGACAGACAGACTGACGGACGGACGGAACAGGAGGAGGGGGCACAGGTGGCAGGGTCAGGACAGACAGGGCAGCAGAGGGAGGCTCGGCCCGGGCCGCGCAGACCCCAGCGCCCAGCACCGGGCTGGGATGAGGGGGCCCCGCGGAGCCGCAGCGGGGACGGGGTCGGGGAAGGACGGCCGGGCGGCCCGGGCGGTGCGGGGCGAGGTGAGCGCGCGGCGGGGCGGGGGGGGGTGTCGGGCCCTGGGGGGTCGGGCGGGGCGGGGCGAGGCCGTCTGGGCCCCTCCTGACCTCAGCTCGCCCCCCCTCCCGCCCTCGCCCTAGGCTGCCGCCTCCGCCCCGCGCTGCCCAGATCGGCGCTCGGTCAGCGGCAGTGCGGCTCGAGAGGCTCAGCCGCAGCACAGGCGAGGGTCCCCGGAGTGCGGAGCTGCCGAGCGGAGCGCGGCCCGGACCCCGCTCCAGGCGTCGGGGGAGCGCAGGTGCGGGGCTCGGGGCGCCCCAGCCCAGGTAGGTCAGCGCCTGGCGGGTGCGCCCGAGGGTCCCGGGTGGAGCTTCGGGGAGACCGGGGCAGGGCCAGGGCCGGAGCGGGTGCGGGGACCCCAGGAGCGGCGCCAGGACAGGGGTGGCCATTGGCGGGCGCGGGGGCTGCGGGAGGCTGAGCTGGGGGCCGGCGGGGCCCCGGGGAGCACGGCGGGGTCCCCAGACCCAAGGAGCCGGAGGGCTTCTCTGGGCATCTGGGCCCCAGGCCGGGAAGGGGTCAGGGAGGCAGAAGCCCCCCGGAGATGCCGAAGTGGGGCGCGGGCGGGGGGACGCTCAGATACCACGGGTCCCGCGGACCGGACCCCAAAACTCGCTGCTAGCCGAGGCTGCAGAGCCGAGCGGCAGCCCCGGGGCTCAGGGCCCCTTCGTCTGCACCCGTCCTAAGCCCTCCAGCTCCCCAGCTCCGGCCCCCATCCCCCACCCCCCCACCCCACACACACGTGACCCCGGGCGGGGCGGGCGGGGCCCTTATCTCGTCTGGAAAGAATTTAATGGCTCAGAAACAACTGGAAGTGGAACTGAGGAAACCTCTGGGAAGCAGCTCGGAAACACCCCTGCTTCCCGGAGCCTCTGGCCCCTGTCCGCTGCGCCCCAGGCGGCACCGCGGCCCCCTCGCCCGTCCCCTGCAGCCCCGGCCTGGCCGCGGCCGGAGCCGGCTCCCCGCTCTCCGGACCGAACTGTCCATCCCCGCGGCCCTCGCTGCCACGCCCGCTCCCGGCACCTGCTTCCTACTCGGGCTGAACCCGGGGTCCGCGACCCCGTCCCCCCACACACTCTGCGCCTTCCCAGCCCCGCGGAGCAGCCAGATTGAGTGGGGGTGCGGCAGGAGGGCGAGAGGGCACTGGGGCAGACCCCAGCCTGCACCCCCAGCCCCGCCCCCCCACCTCGTGGGACCTCCCGGCCCGGATGAGCCAAGTGTCAGAATTGGCCACAGCACAGAATGCCGGGGGTGCTGAGTCACAGTTTGGGAAGGCACTCCCGCCCCTGCCCTCCTCCGACCGCAGGGAGGGCGCCCCCCAGCCGCACTTCAGAGAGGCGCAGAGGAAGACCCCAGGGACACCCCAGTGCCAGTGCCGGGAGAAAGGCCGGCTGCTCTGAGGCTCGAGAGCCGAGGGCTGAGGGGTGGTGACAGGGCGCCGAGAGGACGGGGAGAGGCTGGGGCGCTGCAGGGCGCTGCCCCTGTCCGCTAGAGCGGCCTCCCCATCTTCCCGAGAGCCGCCGGGTTGGTTCTCTGTACCCCTTCCTGCTGCCAGGACCCTCCCTCCCCCAGTACAGGGCAGAGACGGGGACCGATGTCCAGAGGAGAGAACGGGTCGCTCCCAGGGACCTCGTGGCCGTGAGGAAGCTCAGTGGGCAGGGCCGATCGCCTCCGCTCCCGCCTGGGAAGGCCCCGTTCGCTTCCCTGCCGGCCCCCAGGCCAGCGAGCTATCTGCTTTCCAGGCATCGCCCAGTGATGAGTGGGGGAACCGTGAAAGGGAGGTTGTGAGTGTGAGTGTGTGGTGTGCATGTGTTGTGCCCATAGGTACACGTGCATGTGTGTGCCCGCAGAGGTGCGGCTGATTGGGTGGACGTCTGTGCATCTGCACAGGTGTATTCATATTTGTATTTCTGGGGATTTTGGGTTTTTTTGAGACAGGGTCTCACTGTGCAGTTCAGACTGGCCTTGAGTTTACTATGTGTTCCTCAGGCTGCCATCGAACTCATGGCTGTCCGCCTGTCTCAGCCTCCCGAGTGCGGGGACTCCAGGCGGGTTCCACCACACCCAGCCTCATATCTGTACTTGTGAATGAGCACTGGTGATCGTGTGCGTGTCACACGTGTGTGTGAACCCCACGGTTGGTGTGGGAATTGCCCAGCCTTAGACACAGAGGGACAGCTAGGGCAGGGCAGAGCCCACCTCTGACCCAAGGCCCACTCCAGGCTGAGAGGAGGGCTGGAGGCACCGGAAAGGTCAGTCATTGGCATCTGGTCATCTCCCTGGGCTCTCTGGGTTTGGGGCGCCCCTGGGGGAAGCAGTCTGTAGTTAGCCGCCCCTGTCTGCCTCTGAGGGAGAAGTGTGGCATCTTGTAACCCTGCAACTCCTTGTAACCCTGCAACTCCTTTTCCTTGAGCCAGAGGAAGTCAGAAAATACATGTGGAGCAGGAGAGGGGAACAGCCCAGCCGGTATTTCCTGCTGCTGCTCTGCTATGCTCTTGGGCTTCTCTGGTCTGGAGGAGCTGACACCTGCCAGCTCAGCTCCTCCTCTTCTCCCCCAGCAGGAAGCCCTGCCATGTGCCCCGGAGCCCTCTTCCCTATCTCACCTTTCCTGCCACAGCCCGGTCTCCCTCGCTTCCCAGGCTCTGCCTCAGAGAGTTCCACTCACACCGCAGGAGAGCCATCTCCCAGACCGAGAAACAGGATATTCCCTGCCTTCAGCTCCTAGCACCACATGCACACAGTAAATAAACACATTTTTCGAGTGTCTGGGTGTGCAGCTTATGGTAGAGCATTCGCCTAACACGTGCAAAGCCGTGGAGTCGACCCACAGCAAAATAAATAAGTCATTAAGTAAGTATTTTTAGCATCCCAGAATTCCCACAGTGGCCCTCCGGCCTCTAGCCCCACAACAGCACCACATTTCTGACGCGGAACACCCCAGCCTGTCACCCTCCCTCCTCCAGCTTCATCTAAATAGCAGCATCCAGCACGTTCTCTTAACATGTGGTTTCTTTCACCCAGCCTCAAATTGGTGAGATCCTTCCACATTATCGCATATGACTGTAGCTTATTCTCATTGCTTTACTTACTCCACTGTGTGAATCAACCACAGTGTGTTTAATCCATTGTACTGATGAAAGGCCCTTGGATTTTTCCCAGCGTGGGGAGCCTGTGGGTAGTACTGTGGTTTTTGGTTATATTCCCTGGAGACGCACCACAGGGTTATAAGGTTTGCATATGTTCAGCTGTACTAAATTGAGTAGATCCTGCCAAACAATTTTCCAAAATGCTTATACCATCTGTTCTTCCAGGATCTGCCCCAGCTAGGTCTCCGACTCTTCTGCCCTGGCTACTGTTTCTAACCCACTTCCAGTCTGACACTGTCCGTGGTCCTAGCCCTGACCTTGGTCCTGTCCTTGACTCCAGCCTTAACGCTAGTGCTGAGCTTCAAATGGGCCTGCCCAGCGCTCTCTGTTTTTTTCTTTCTTCCTTTTTTTCTTTCCTCTTCCTCTTCCTCTTCCTTTCTCTCACTCTCTTTTTCTTTTCCTCCTTCCTTCCCTTTTTAAGGTAGTGAGAGGTTTTACATTTATTAAAGGAAGGAAAAGAAACACACGCTGCAGTGCGACTGTGCCAATTAAAAGTAGGAACAGAAGCGCGCGCTGTAGGGTGAGAGCCGACCACGGTAAAAGACAGCTCAGCGGCCTCATTGGCCGCCACCTTTGGTATCTCCCGCCCCTAAGGCTGACGTCGGGTCTAGGCCGTCCTATCAGAAACCTGCCTCAGTTCTCAGGCGAAGTGGAGAAAGCTTTCTCTGATTGGTCCCCACTGCAAGGCTTTGGGAATTGTTTTCTGCGCATGTTCTGGATCGCCGAATTTGCTCGATCACGTCACACTCCCTTGCTCAGACGGTTTGCCGTGCCCTGGTCTGCTGCCTCATTTCCCCGCGAGAGGCGGAAAGCCTCATAATTCTTCATGGGACGCCGCGGGTGCGGCGGTCTTTGTCTTCACGTAACTACTTCTGCCTGAGAGAGGCTGTGCACCCTTCCTGGGGCTACTTACTGGGGATTATGTTCTAACTACCTTGGGTTATTGTGGCTCACTGGTTGGACGGGAAAAAAAAACCTATCAGAAGGTAGTGAGAAAAGAGGGGCTATATGTGAAGCACTATTGAGCTGCCTGTTTAATGGGAGAAAGCTTGCTAAGTTTGTTATGAGAGTAGTTTTTAGATTTCCCCGCTTCCGGTGGAGGAGAAAGTATGGCAAAAGGATGTTAGATATAGTACCAAAAGCCTGAGAGTTGTGGCCCTAGAAAGATTATCCACACTATGGATCTAATTAAAAACAGGAGACTCAATACAGGTGCCCATTTAAAATGTGGTGAATAGGGGTCATTAATGACTACTTATCTGTATCTGGAGCATACTGGAGTCTTGTTTTTGTTTTGTTTTATTTTGAGACAGGGTCTCATATGCAGTTCAGGCTGGCCTTCAACTCCTTTAGTAGGCCAGGCTGGTCTCAAACTCACAGTGAGCCTCCTGCCTCAGCCTCCTAAGTGCTGGGATTAAAGGCATGCACCACCACACCCGGCCTGACACATTTTACTCTCCAGCCTTTTGCAGTAGAGTGTGCCAGACCCAGAACAGATGGTCTATGTATTACTTACAAGTACAAAATACCAGCACGGACGGACCTACCACAGATCCATTAAGGGTTGATAGAAACAAGATAAATACACAAACTGAAGCTTGCATCTATTCACTCAACAAGTATGACTTCAGAATTTAAAACCAGATTGGGCACCATTCTCTGTAAGAATGCAGAAAACAATTACAAAAGATCGACTTCACTGACTTTTTTTAAAACATTCTTTATTATGAGGGAAACTGTCAGTATTTCTAAACTGTAAACAAGGAACTAAAGTGAACAGGAGACACGGGAATCGCATACAGACACGAGTCACACTGTCCCATTGCCTTCAGCTGCCTGACCTGTGCATCACTCTCAGGCAAAGCTGAATCCTTATCAGGTGAACGCCTTTGTGTCTGCTGCCTTCTCTTCATCTTTCCGGGCCTTTATCTTTTGTCCGACTTTCCGCAGTTGTGACTGGACAGCTTTGTCTTCTGGTGCTATCTCTTGAGCTTTCTTAAAATCAGCCAATGCTTATATTCTTTTAATCCTTGCCATCCTTGAGCTCTGCAATTCACCACTTCGGTATTTGATGGACCTATTTCAAGAGCCTTAGACAGCGAACTGCTCCCTGCCAATCTGACAACCTCAGGTTGCCCGCACCAGTGTGGAGTACACAGCTCCAGGCCACAGGCTGCAGCCTGGGTCGGTCCGCTTCCTCAGCCTCTGAGCGATCCACGCACCTTAATACCTTTGCGTATTTTTCTAATGGACATCTCCCAGTTCCGAGACTTAAAAAAGTATTTCCAATTTTTTTAAGTCTTCTGTTATTAATAAAATGTTATCTACATCATTGAAACCCACGTCAGGGTCGTCAGGGAAATCTGGGTTACTGTCGCCACAGCCATCTTTTGGGAATACTCCCCCGTCATCACCTTCACGCAGTTCTCCACATTCTGCCATAGCGCAGTTTGCCAGGTTTTTCACCATTTGCTTCTCTATTTTCCAGTATCCTCGCCACACCTATTCCTTTAATTGCTTGGCCAAACACCACCTGTTTCCCTCCCAAAGGAGGGGCTGCAACTGCTGTGATACAGAACTGAGAAGCCTTTGTCTCACGTTCTGCCTTTGCCTTGCTCAGTAAACCCTTGGGGTCCTGTTTATAATGGAAGTTCTCATCTTCAGACTTTTCACATGAATACTTGCTCCACCTGTTCTATTCTAATTTGAGAAGTCTCCACCCTGAATTGTACTTTTTTTTTTTTGGATGCAGGGTCTCGCTATGTAGTTCAGGCTGGCCTTGAGCTCACTTTTTTTTTATACTAAGTATTTTATTGTGTGCTAGCACAAGTGTATATAAAATACCCTTGTGAAACGACATTCATGAAAATTCAGAGCGGTGGATGTTAAGGACTGACAACAGAAGTTTGTGTGTTATGGCGCATGCTAAGAAAGGGGAAGGTTTTGTACAGGCCTCCATTTTCTTCTTTCTGAATAGCCCTCGGTTGGTTTATAGTGGTCTGGGGAGCTCCCAAAAATTCATTTGACTAGGAAAAGGGACAGACTTTCTGAGGTCCAAAGGGATTTGCACTTGAGGATACTCCTGTCAGCAGGAGGCCATGCTGAGCATTCTGCAGGCAGAACTGCTTTAAATCCGCTGCTGCCTGGGAAACCTTCACGTGGCTGAGCCCGGCCTCCAGCCGGAGCTGCTGAGCCACTGTCTGCATAGCGGTGACGCCGCAAGAGCCAGACATAGTACACTCGAGGGCCGCCCAAGTCAAGGGCCAGGGGCAGTGGGGTGAGGGTTGGCGGGGCCAGACCGTGAGGCAGCGCGTGACGCGGGCGGGTCGCTGAACTTCGTCTCTCCTTGAGCTCACTTTGTAGCCCAGGCTGGTCTCGAACTTGCAGTGATCCTCCTGCCTCAGCCTCCTTCATTGCCACTCCCATTGGTGTGCAGTTTGGACGTGAGAGTCGTGGAATTGTTGGTGACGCCTAGAGCAGTGGTTTTAACTCTGCTGCACATTAGAACCATCTGGGGAGCGCTTAACCGAGAGTACAACTCAGATCCTTGGTCACTCTCACTACGGGTTCCTCCAGGCTGCCATACTGGACACCACAGACACAGAAATATTTTTATATGGCTGGGTGTGGCGGTGTACACCGGAATCTCAGCTACCCAGGAGGTTAAAGGAGGCTCACAAGTGTGAGCCCAGCCTGGACCCCATCTCCGAATAAAAGTATAAAAAGGGCCGGGAACGTAGCTCAGCATGAGGCCCAGCGCGGCACACAGAAAAGTGTGGAAATGGAAAATGTGGTCAGCTGGGTTCAGTGACTTTGAGAAGGGTTGAGTAAAACGAAGTACGAGGATGGCCATAAATTAGAGGTGAGAAATATGTGGTTGCCAGGGTGGGTGTGGTACAAGGGAAGGTTTTTAATTGTTGTGTTTAGAATTTAACTTTCAGACAGTTAAATGCACAACTCCTAGGTGTACAGTTCAATGAATTTTTGAATATATACTTCTGTTTAACCACCACCTAAATCAAGATACAAAACATTTCCAGAAATCTCTTGTGACCATTATATGTATGCTACCACTAGAAGTTATTCTAGCTCCTGATTTTGCCACTGGGAATTGAGTCCAGGGTACCTTTGCACTGGGGTGCAGCCCCATCCCCTTTTTTATCTTGAGACAGGGTCATGATAAGCCACTAAGTTGCCTAGGCTGGGCTCAAATTTCTCCTGCCTCGGCTTCTCAGAGTGCTGGGATCACAAGCATGCACTGCCACACCCTGCTCTCTATCTGGTCTCTTTCTTGCTTTCCTTTCTTTTCTTTCTTTCTTTTGTTCATTCTTTTTTCTTTTCTTTTTTTGGTCTTTTTGAAACAGGGTCTCACGGTGCAGTTCGGGCTGGTCTTGAGCTCATTTTATAGCCCAGGCTGGTCTCAAACTCACAAGGACCCTCCTCCCTCAGCCTCCCAGGTGCTGGGATTACAGGCATGTACCACCATGTCCGGCTGTATCTGCCTTCTTTTGCTCAGCACTATGTGTGTGAAGTTCATGCATCTTGTTGCATGCAACAAGAAGGGGTTTCTCTGTGTGTATAATATTCCATTGCATGCCTTTGCCGCAAATCACTTACCCAGGCCACCATCCATGGACGATTGAGTTGTTCCCAGTTTGGGTTGATATGAGTGAGTCTGCCGGCCGTCTGCAGGTCATTTGGAGGATATATGCAGGCACTGTTATTGGACAGTCACCAAGAAGTGCAGCTGCCAGCTCGCAAGCTATGTGCCTTAGTAGGTACTATCAAACCATCTGCTCAGGTGGTTCTGCTCAGTGTATGCTTCTGCTTGCCAACAAAGAGTTCCCTTTAATTTTAGCCATTCTAGAGGCTTCTCACTGTGTTTTTAATTTGCATTTCCCTGGCGACTAGTGATATTGTACACCTTTTAATATTCATTGGACTTCTGGATATACCCTCTTCTGGCTGCCTGTCCTTTGTTGTTTTGCTTTGCAAGAGTTCTTTCAGATTTTAATCCTGCGTGTGTATCTCACATAGCTCCTCCCCCTGTGGCTGCCTTCTTGCTTTCTTGCTGCTGTCATTTGATGATCAGAAGCTAATTCTTGCACTGGGGATGTAGCTCACCGGTACAGAGCTCACCTAGCCTGCGTGAGGACTTGTGTTCAATTCTAATGGGGTTTGGTTTTTTTATGGTTTGGTTTTGTGTGCTCCACTTAAGATATCATTGCTTACTCCCAAATCATAAGGGTTTAGCCCTATTTTTTCTTTCTATAAGATGTCGTTAAGAAACGCATCGCATTACCTTTCATATTTAGGCCTAAGGTCTGTCTCACTACAGTGATTTCCTTAACCGGGTCTATAATAAAGACTGATCTTCTTGTATGTGTCCTCAAGTGACTCAGCATCACTTACCAAACGGACTGTCCTTTATCTTTTTAATCGTGGGGCAGGTCTGTCACCAACCAGGCGAGCACACAAGGCGTGGCGGCTTTGCCAGGCCCGTTTTGTCCGGTGTGTCCTCGCACCTTTATAGTAAGTCTTGGTGTTTGATGATGTGTGTCCTGAGCAAGAGGACTTCGTTGCTGTTTTGTTTTGTTTTTTGAAGGCAGATATGCGAGCCCACTAAAAGCTGACAGGGTGGAAGGAAAGGGACCAGGGATTGAACTCACTGCCTCACGTTTGTCAGGCAGGCGCTTAAGCCACTGAGCTAAATCCCCAGCCCTATTTTTTTTTTTTTTTGAGACAGGGTCGCACTATGCAGTTCAGGTTGGCCTTGAACTCACTTTGTAGCCCAGGCTGGTCTCGAACTCACAAGGATCCTCCTGCCTCAGCCTCCCAAGTGCTGGGATTAAAGGCGTGCGCCAACACACCCGGTTAAAAGATTTACCATGTCCCCCCCTCACCCCCGTACCAGGGATGGAGCTCACAACCTCGCGCCTGCCAGGCAGGCGTTTAAGCTACTGAGCCAAACTCCTGGCCCTGGGATTTAAGAATTAAGTAGCGTCCTGTACCTGCAGCAACTCCCCGCGATGAATGAACTCATGCACTGCAGACACAGATGAACAAAAAGTAAAGAAAAGCAAAGGCTCTAGTCGGGAGCACAGGTTAAGGACTGAGAGGGAGAACGCAAACCCCCCCACCGGAGGATCCTGAGAAGAGGGGGAGCTGGGCCCAGGTCTGGGGCAAGGCTGGCCCTAGAGCTCCCCCCACTAATGTCGGGGGTGTGCGGGACAGCACCTTCGCGTCCCGCAGACCTCCACAGACGGGGACCTGCT
Source organism: Dasyprocta punctata (assembly GCA_004363535.1). Taxonomy (NCBI): domain Eukaryota; kingdom Metazoa; phylum Chordata; class Mammalia; order Rodentia; family Dasyproctidae; genus Dasyprocta; species Dasyprocta punctata. Next base: position 29,397 of record RJWM01018061.1, on the reverse strand, counting down.
CTCCTGAAGCTCCCACCCCAGCAGTGGGAGAAGGATCGAACAAAGAAACACACACAGCAACAAACATATCCAGGCCCAGAAAATACCTGGAGGAGCAGGAGCAGGCCATTATGACTGAGACTGGCGTGAGGGCCCAGGCCCGTGAGTTAAGATTTGACCTGGATGAGCCTGGCCTCTACGAGTCCAGTGAAGAGAACCTGGAGCACACAGTGCAAAGGCCCTGAGGCCAGTTTGTGGGAAACACAAAAGACCAGGGTGTGTGCACGAGGAGGTGGGGGACAGCTAGGGGGCAGGGAGCAGCATCACCGTCTAAGGTCAGGACCAGAGGTGCAGCGGCATCTGCCCAGAGAGGGCGTCCTGTCCTGGCTGGGCGTGAGATGGGTAGAGTGGCGTGTGTGGGGTGCGCTCTGTCTCCTTCCGGGAGCACCTGAGTCTCACACTGTCCTCTCTGTCTGTCTGTCTGCCTGTCTGTCTCTCTCCCTGCAGCCTCCAGGATGATGCCAGCCCAGCGGCCCCTGACCCTCAGGCTGGCCCTCCTGGTGTTGCTGGGCACAGCCAGAGCAGGCCCCTTCCCCCCGAGGTCCAATGTGACGCTTCCAGCCCCCCGGGCCCCTCCCCAGCCGGGGGCCCGCCCAGTGGGTGCGGGAGAGGGGCGCCCCTCTTCTCAGCACTATGAGCACACGGTGGAGGGAGGGGAGAAGCAGGTGGTCTTCACCCACCGCATCAACCTCCCGCCGTCCTCCGGCTGCGGCTGTGCCCCGGGCGAGGAGCCCCCCGCCCCCGCCTCGGAGGTGCAGGCCCTCAGGGCCCGGCTGGAGGTCCTGGAGGCGCTGGTGAAGGGGCTGAAGGACCAGTGCGGCGCAGGGTGCTGTCCTGCGGCTGCCCAGGCGGGCACAGGTGAGCGGGGGGAGGAGGGAAGACGGGGGCAGCCCTGTCCACGAGGGGTCCCGGTGCACCCTTCCCGGCTGTCGGCACAGCGCAGTCTGGAGAGTGGCGCGGGGCTGGATGTTAACCCAAGCATTTCACTGCCACACGCACGAGCCCGCTGGGAGCCAGGAGCGCTTTGGGAAGCGAGGCCGGCCCTGCGGCATGCCCTGGCCTGAGCGCACCCCGCGGGCTCGGGCTCTCCCTGCAGAGGCTGAGGCAGCGCCTCTCGCCCTGCTCCAGGCCAGACGGACGTGCGCAGCCTCTGCAGCCTCCACGGCGTGTTCGACCTGAGCCGCTGCGCGTGCTCCTGCGAGCCAGGCTGGGGCGGACCCACCTGCTCAGACCCCGCCGGGGCCTCCGCCCCATCCCCGCCCCCAGGACCCACGACCTGCCCCGACGACTGCAACGATCAGGGTCGCTGCGTCCGCGGCCGCTGCGTGTGCTTCCCCGGCTACACCGGCCCGAGCTGCGGCCGGCCCTCCTGCCCCGGGGACTGCCAGGGCCGCGGGCGCTGCGTGCAGGGCGCGTGCGTGTGCCGGGCGGGCTTCACCGGCCCAGACTGCGGCCAGCGCGCCTGCCCTCGGGGCTGCAGCCAGAGGGGGCGCTGCGTAGACGGCCGCTGTGCGTGCGACCCCGGCTACTCCGGCGAGGACTGCGGCGTGCGCGCCTGCGCCCAGGACTGTGGCGAGGGCGGGCGCTGCGTGGACGGACGCTGCGAGTGCTGGCCCGGGTACGCGGGCGACGACTGCGGCACGCGCACCTGCCCGCGCGACTGCCGGGGCCGCGGGCGGTGCGAGGACGGCGAGTGCATCTGCGACCCCGGCTACTCCGGCGACGACTGCGGCGTGCGCGCCTGCCCCAGGGACTGCAGCCAGCGCGGCCGCTGCGAGGACGGGCGCTGCGTGTGCTGGCCGGGCTACACCGGGCCCGACTGCGGCGCGCGCGCCTGCCCGCGCGACTGCCGGGGCCGCGGGCGCTGCGAGGACGGCGTGTGCGTGTGCCACGCGGGCTACGGCGGCGAGGACTGCGGCGCGCGCACCTGCCCCGGGGACTGTAGCGGCCGGGGCCGCTGCGAAAGCGGCCGCTGCGTGTGCTGGCCCGGCTACACCGGCAGGGACTGTGGCGCGCGCGCCTGCCCCGGCGACTGTCGCGGGCGCGGGCGCTGCGAGGACGGCCGCTGCGTGTGCGACCCGGGCTTCGCCGGCGAGGACTGCGGGAGCCGTCGGTGCCCCGGAGACTGTCGCGGGCGCGGGCGCTGCGAGGACGGCCGTTGCGTGTGCGACCCGGGCTTCGCCGGCGAGGACTGCGGGAGCCTTCGGTGCCCCGGAGACTGTCGTGGGCGCGGGCGCTGCGAGGACGGCGTGTGCGTGTGTGACGCGGGCTACACGGGTCAGGACTGCGGCGACAGGCGGTGCCCGCGAGACTGCAGCCAGCGCGGTGTGTGCCGGGACGGCGTGTGCGTGTGCGACCCGGGCTTCGCGGGCGAGGACTGCGGTGCGCGTGCCTGCCCCTCCGACTGCCACCGGCGCGGCCGCTGTGAGGACGGCGTGTGCGTGTGCGACCCCGGCTTCACCGGCCCCGCCTGCGCCATGCGCGCCTGCCCGGCCGACTGCCGGGGCCGCGGGCGCTGCGTGCAGGGCGTGTGCGTGTGCCACGCGGGCTACGGCGGCGACGACTGTGGGCAGGAGGAGCCTCCCGCCAGCGCCTGCCCCGGGGGCTGCGGGCCCCGCGAGCTGTGCCGCGCCGGCCGCTGCGTGTGCGTCGAGGGCTTCCGAGGCCCCGACTGCGCCATCCAGACGTGCCCGGGGGACTGTCGCGGCAGGGGAGAGTGTCGCCAGGGCCGCTGCGTGTGCCAGGATGGCTTTGCCGGCGAGGATTGCGGGGAAGGTGAGCCACCCGGGCTGGGGCGCAGGGAACGGAAGCTACTGGGAAGCCCCGAGCCTGGGGACACAGGGTGGAGGGCGACCGTGTGTTGGGGGCACGGGGTCAGTGTCCACCAGCGGCGGCAGAGCCGTGCGCCAGGCCAGCAGGCAGGACCGGCCTTGAGACCTCGGAGGAGCAGGACCGGGGCCCCATCAGCTGTCTTAGGGGGCTTCTGTGCCCCTGGGGATGGGAAGGTGGGAGACACGCTGGCCCTGTTCAGGTCTCTGTCTCTGGTCCGCGCAGAGCAGGGGGGGGCCTCTCTGCTGGCCCTGCCTGAGGGCCCGGCGGTGGGCGGGAGGGGACTGCCTCGGGCTCACCCGCTTCTCCTACCCCTTCTCCTGCAGAGGTGCCAGCCATTGAGGGCATGAGGGTGCAGCTCCTGGAGGAGACCACGGTGCGGACAGAGTGGACCCGGGCTCCTGGCCCCGTCGATGCCTATGAGATTCAGTTCATCCCCACGGTGAGGGGGCACCGAGCTCCAGGAGCGGGGTGGGGGGCAGCACCGAGTTCATGGCCCAGACAAAGCCGCCTGCTCCTTCACCGTTCCCTAACACTGTTCTGACTTCCTCCTCCTCCTGTGCCTTCCACTTTGTGCGTGCACCCCTTAAAATAGGGGGTCAGAGAGGGGCCGCTGGCCAACTCCAGAGCACCGGCGTCTTGCAGAGTTCGCGTATGCTAACTGTGGTCACAAAAACTGGCAGCAAAAACTTGTCAGGGAGTTATGTTTACCGTCCAGGGACTGAGTCCAGCGTGGCTTTACCACTGAGCTGCACCCCTAGCCCCACACTTATTTGTTTGTCTATTTATTTATTTATTGTGTTTTGAGACACTCTTGTTTTAGTGGTTCAAGCTGGCCTTGAACCCGCAGCGATCCTCCTACCTCAGCTGCCCAAGTGTTGGGATTGCAGGCGTGGGTCACCACTCCTGGTTTATTTTGTATTTTGAGACAGGGTCTCATCATTACACTGCCCACGCTGGCCTCAACTTTGTGATCTTCCTGCCTCAGCCTCGTGAGTAGCTGGGGTTACAGGAATGCGCCAACATACCTGGCAGATCCTACCTGCCTTTTTAAAAAAAATTTTTGGGTCTTTTTGAGACAGGGTCTCTCTGTCAGTTCAGACTGGCTTCGAGCTCACTTTGTAGCTCAGGGTGGTCTCAAACTTGCAACAATCCTCCTGCCTCAGCCTCCCCAAGTGCTGGGGTTACAGGCGTGCACCACCACACCTGGCTTCTGCTCTTGAAAATTACTTATTATAAAAAATTATGTAACTCCAGTGCAAAAAATTTAGAAAACATAGATAAGGAAGGGAAACCAGAAGGAAGGAGGGAAGGCTGGAGGGAGGAGAGGAGGGGACTACGTTCGATTAGACTCACTTTGTGGTCCAGATCCAGGGCTTTGCCTTTGGTTCTGTTCAGCGTCATTGCGTCTGGTTTGGGCCAAGCTGTCGAGGCTGTCGCAATCCTTGTGAGGCTGTGAGCTCACCCTTCCCTCCAGGTCATGAGTGCATCCCAGGGCCATTTTTCTCTGCCTCCATCCAGCTTGTTATTAAAACATCTGGGGGGCGCAGTGAGGACAGGGTCCGTGTAGTGGGGATCACCCTTTAGGCGGATTGGGCTCTCGGGACGTGGCTGTTGCCCAGGTCCAGATCATCTGATCTCCTCCTCCAGCTTGTGTTCCTGCGCCATCTCACTAAGGCGACAGGAGGTGGCTGTGCCACCGTCATCTCCAGGCCAGCCGGGACGCTGGAGAAGTAAACAACGCTCTCTGCTGAGGCTTCAGAGGGCTCCGGGACAGAAGGGACCACCGAGCGGGGCTGACGCCACCCGGTCCCTTGGCCTGGTCTTCTCACTGTGCCCCCTCCCCAAACCTGGCCGGACCCCTACCATTTCTGTCTTTCTCATTATGGCCAAAGCTGAGGCTTCTGTCCCTGCTTTGTGGCACAACCCACATAGCTTGGGTATTTTTTTCGCCTGTTTGAGAATTATTTTTTGAAAAAAAAAAAAAAGAATTATTTTTTGTTATAAAAATAATTGAACCACGAGACAAGAATTTGGTAACTAGAGAAAAAAGCACTGATTCTTGGCTGCTTTACTAAAACAAGCACTGCTCACTTCTGAAGTGTTTCTCCCGCTTCCTGCTGTGTGTATATTATTTACAGAGCTCTAAGCTGGAGAGGGCAGGGCTTTTAAAAGGAATTTTCCTAACAAATTTCAAGGAAGGAAGACTTAAAATAAACACTTGCCGTAAGAGGGGCTTTCAGGGCAGCGTGATCTCCTGCTCTGGAACCAGATGTGTCCTTGCAAGTTGTCAAGCGGCGTAGCTTTCCTGCCCCGGCCCGGACTCCGGCCCAGGCCCAGCCCTACTGGTGCTGGCTGTCAGGCTCGCGCCTGCTCTCAGCTCATCGCTCCACCACCTCTGGTCCCTTGGGTGTGAGGGTCCCATTCATTGGTCCCCAGACACCTGTCATGGAAGCTAACCAGCCGGACAGCCCTCAGGGCCCGTCTCTCCGCTGCCCGGCTGCCCCGGCCTGGGGCCTTGGCCTTGGCCAGTGGCCTGTCCCTTTCTGTTGGCGTGGAGCAGGGGTGGTGGCTTCCTGTCTTTACCTCGTCCCCTCCCACCCCTGCTGCAGGGGTGCGCGCCCTAATCGGAACTGTCTTCAGAGTGCAGAGGAGGACAGCTCCTCCTGTGCTTGTGTGTGTGACACTGTCACTCGGGCCCGGTGGGTCTCGGTGTGTTCCGAGTGTTCTGTGGACCTCCGTGTCAGAGCTCGGCAGGAACACGGCTTGGCAGACTCCCGAATCGGAGAGAAAGCTGGGGCCTGAGGGTGGGAGCCGGAGTAGAATGCGGAGCCGGCCTTCCTGGTCAGTGGTGTATTCTGTAGCCTGGAAGTGGGCTCCACCACGCGTCCCCTGGGACGCAGACCTTGGACACAGAAAAGCTTTTGTTCAGGTCTCATATAAACAGGGAGACAGGCGTGGGTCCGGCGAAGGTGGGGTCCTCCCTCTGCGGCCGTGAGGTTGATAATGAAGTAAAAAGCCTGCGGAGAACACTCAGTGGGAGCGCCGCGCTCCACCAAGGCATAGCGCCAGCTGCTGGCCTCTGGCTGGAGAGCCTGCCTCAGGCCAGGGAGATGCGGGTCGGCCCACGGAGGCTGTCAGGGGCCGCCACCGACATCGCGGGAGGCGCTGGGCGGAGACGCGCAGGTTAAGCCAAAGGCGGGAAGGGAGACTCTGGTAGGCCCGCCTGGATGGAAGGACCAGACGTCAGCACAGAGCGCCCCAGACCGGGGGTGTGTGTTGGAAAAATAAGAGAAACAAAGACGGAGACTGTGGGGCTACAGGCAGGTAAATTCGGAGAAGGCCGAGGGTTTCACAGGTGACGCGTAAAGGCGAACTCAAGCTTCCCTGCTGGGGTGCTCTGGAGTGAGGTGCATAGGAAAAGAGTGGGGGTCCCCTGTGCCTGGGAAAACTTCAACGCAGAAAACCAGCAAAGCTGTATTTTAGCTGGGTGTGGTTACACGCCTGAAACTCGGGTCCCCAATGCCTGGGCCCTGAACCTGCCGGAGGAACCCAGCTCAGAACTTAAAACTGGAGCAAGGCCTGGGGATGTAGCCCAGTGCCAAGGTTCTGGGTTCAAACCCCAGCACCATGCCCCGCCCCCCAAAATTTTATTTTGAAGCTTTATTTCATCCTGAACCCAGAAATCCCTACGTGGTCTTCTTATCTGCTTTTATACTTTGGTATTTACTATGTTGGTTTCCCCATAGTTCTCTTGGTTTAGGAGAGTGTCTTTGAAAATTTCCAGTCCTTCTTGGCTGAATGGACGTGTGCCCATCACGGCCAACATAGCTCAGCAGAACGGAGTGTCCTCGGTCGCTGGCCTAGCTGGACAGCTCAGGAACGTGGGCTGCTCCAGTGCCCGCCCGTGGCAGCTCCTCCCGCCTCCCCGGCGGAGGCCGGCACCCCGGGAGACCCTTCCAGGACCGGAGCCCAGCAGATTTCTAGGCGGCGCTTGCAGAATCACGCTGCGTAACTGTGGGCGGGAGGACGGTGGTTTTCTCCAAGGCATTTTCACGCAGAGTCCCCTGGGGGTGCACGGTAGCCACTTGAGGATGCGCTATCCCAGGACAGGATGTGGCTGGTATTTTCGTGGCCCCAGCATGATGCCAGGGACAAAATCAGCCATCAGGCGCCACACTCATGGGGTGTTCAGCGGGCAGGGCTCGCTTTATGGGGTCTAGGAGTCTGCCCCAAAGTGCCCCAGGGGAACCATTATGAGCAGGTCACCTCCAAATCACACGGCCACGGGCAGCCGTCCCGTGGGAGGTGTGGGCCAGCAACACCTGAGGAGGAAGTGAGATTTGAGGAGGAACCTGCTGCTGCTTCCTCTGTTCCGGAAGGACGAAGCTCAGGGGGAGGCTCCTCGTATCCGGGTGGTGGGGGTTGCCGGGGGCAGCCACGGGGACAGTCCGGGGTGCGTGATCAGGTGGTGACTGGCAGTGAGTGCCCGTGGGAGGAGGAGCAGGACCATGTTCCCTGCTGTGGGTGGGCTGGTAAGATCCTTACCCTTCTGTGCCTCGGTTTCCTCAGCTGTAAAGTGGGACTGACAGACTATCTCATGGGGTTGTTGCGAGAACTGAGTGGAGCGGTGGGGGGCGGCGTGAGGTCAGGCTGTCCGTGCCCGGCTGCTCGTTGCCACGTGCCCCATCGTATGTAGCTCCAGTCCATGTGGATGGTTCGGGGTTGGAAAAGCAAGAGGCTGGGGCGAGTGTGCAGCCCCTGATCTATCTGGTGCGCCCTCTCCCACAGGTGGAGGGAGGGAGCCCCCCATTCACGGCGCGGGTGCCCAGCTCTGCCTCTGCCTATGACCAGAGAGGACTGGCCCCCGGGCAGGAGTACGAGGTCACTGTCCGCGCCCTTCGAGGGACCAGCTGGGGCCCTCCCACCTCTAAAACCGTCACCACCAGTGAGAGCCAGGCCGGGCTGTGGGGACGGGCTGCCAGGGGAGGTCTGGGGGAGGGAATCGAGGGGCCGGAGGGGTCTAGGTTCTGGGGAGCAAGGCTGCCGGCCTGATCCCTCCTCTCTCTGACCCGGCTAGTGATCGATGGTCCCCAGGACCTCCGCGTGGTGGCCGTGACGCCGACCACACTGGAGCTCAACTGGCTGCGCCCCCTGGCCGAAGTGGACCGATTTGTGGTGTCCTATGTCAGTGCTGGCAACCAGAGGGTGCGGCTGGAGGTGCCCCCCGAAGCCGACCGGATGCTGCTGACTGACCTGATGCCAGGCGTGGAATATGTGGTGACCGTCACGGCCGAGCGGGGCCGCGCGGTCAGCTACCCAGCATCCGTCAGGGCCAACACAGGTACGGCTGGCCAGGGTTAGTGAGGGGCACTGGTCTCCAAAGCCAGGAGCTCCTGCCCTGGGGGCCCGACTGTGGGGTGCAGGCTCCTCTCCCGCAGCAGCTGCCTGCTCTGTTCGGAGCTCCGAGCCCTCCAGGCAGGAGTGGGGTGGACCGTGAGAGACACTGCCGTGGGGAGATGCAGGAAACAGGAGTCTCACCACCCACAGAGGGAGAGCCCTGTCCCGACTTAGCTGCAGAGGCAGCCCTTGCGCAGCCTGGCCTGGCGTCAGGACCCGGCTGCGGGAGCTGGGTCTCACTCCCCCTAACCCTCGAGGTCTCTCAGCAGCCGCCTGCACCTTCGCTTTCTTTCCCCTGATGGACGGAGGGCCGCCCACCCGGCTGGAGCTCCTTCTCTCCCTGTCCCGTCCCCTTTCTCTCCACCAGACACAGGGCCCCGCCTGCTGGCTTTTCTTTCTAGGGCGCCAAGAGCGGTGGGCTTGGCGGGGGGCGGGCGAGGCTCCGGGAGCCGCCGCGCGCTCCGGTTCTTTTTCCAGGAGGGTCCCGGGTCCAGGGGCGCAGCGGGCGGGCAGGAGCGCGGGGCGAGCGCTGCCTGCCACTGACCGGCCTCCCTCCCTTCCCCCTCTCGCCCCTGGCAGCGCCGGCCCCCTACCACTACCCGGAAGTGCGTCCCCCGGCCCCGCGCCCCCCGCCCCGTGCCCGCCCCGCGCCGGCCTCGCCGTCCCCGCCGCGGGCGAAGCCGAGTCCCACGCCCAGCCCGTCCCAGCCCCCGCGGCGGGCGTGGGGCAACCTGACCGGCGAGCTGGGCCGCTTCCGCGGGACGGTGCAGGACCTGGAGCGCCACCTGCGGGCCCGCGCCTACCCGCTGCGCCCCGACCAGACCTACGAGGCCGTGGCGCGCCACCTGCACGAGTTCCTGCGCCGGCGCCTGGCCGCACCCGCCGGCTCCCCCGCGCCCCCGCCGCGCCGCGCGCACCCCGCGGCCAGCGCCGCCCCGGGCACCACGAAGCGGGACTCCAGCCCGGGCGGCCCCGGGCCTGCGCCCCAGGGCCAAGGCCAAGGCCAAGATGGCCCGGCGGCGGCCGCGCCTCGCCACCCCAAACCCGAGGTGCTAGGCAGCTCTGCCGACGGCGCGCTCCTCGTGTCCCTCGACGGGCTCCGCGGCCAGTTCGAGCGCGTGGTGCTGCGCTGGCGGCCCCAGCCGCCCGCCGAGGGCCCGGGCGGGGAGCTGAGCGTGCCCGGCACCACGCGCACCGTGCGCCTGCCCGACCTCAGGCCCGGCACCACCTACCACGTGGAGGCGCACGGGGTGCGGGCGGGGCGCACCTCCAAGTCCTACGCCTTCGTCACCACCACAGGTAGCGTGGGCTGGGGCGCCGGGACCACCCACCACCCCTGTCCGGCGCCGCCCGCCTCGGAGTCTGCGCCGGGCGCCTCCCCCGCCTCGCCTGCCTTTCTTCCCTCAGGGACCCCGCCCCGGCTCCAAGGGACCCTGCCCCCCCCCCCGCAGCAAGGCGCGGCCTCCAGCGCCCCCGGAGCCCCCCACCCCAGGGCCCTGTCAAAGCCAGGGAAACCCGCGCCCTGCGGCTCGGTGTTCACCCACGTTCCCGGGGCGCTTTGGCCGGGACGCCGCTCTAGGCCAGGGAAGGGACCTTGGGCGGCAGAGTGGAACGGAGTCGCGAACTTCTCCGGCCCGGCGCTCTGAGTGGGGTCTGGCTAGACTCGGCCAGCCCAGCTGGGCCGCGGTGGGGAGCGTGGCTGAAGACCGAGCCGCGGTCAGTGCCCACAGCTGGTCTCGACCTCCAAGGGCCGCATCAGAACCACTTGCAGGGTGGCCCCCGGTGCCTCGCAGCCCTGTGGGGTTGGGGCCCCACCATGCACCGTGGCTGCCTGGCGCGCAGGCTGCAGGCCTCTCTCGCAGGAGTGATGTCCGGGCCAGGCGGGCAGGGGGCGCTTGTGTCGGGCAGGGGCTCTTCTTCCCCCCAGGGCCAGACGTCACCTGACTGGAGGTCCGTGCTGCCGTCCCCAGCCCTCTTCCCTCTCCTGCCCCCGTCCTCTTGCACCCCGTCTAACACCACGGCCCTCTTTCTTCCAGGCTTCTCACTGCAGCACTAACGGACGCCGGACCACCACCCGTGGGGGCGGGCGGGCGGTGGGCGGGGGTGTGTACCCTAGGCCCTGCCCCACCCTCGGGTTGTTCTGTGCAGGATCCGTAGACAGGGGTCCCCGGGGCCTGGGTGGACATCCAGGAGGGTGAGGGACCAGCCGCCGAAGGGGGTCTCCAGGCCCGCAGAGGCTGGGGTGGAGCCCTGGTGAGGGCCGCCTTTCTGCCTTGCTCACTGTCCACTCGATTTTCTCACCCTCCCTGCCTCTTCACAGGGACCGCGCCCTTGGGGGCCACGGATGAGCCTCCTCCCTCGGGCCCCTCCACGACACAAGGCGCCGAGGCCCGGCTGGTGCAGCGCCCCCAGGAGCTGGGAGAACTGAGGGTGCTGGGCAGAGACGAGACCGGGCACCTCCACGTGGCCTGGACTGCCCAGCCCGACACCTTTGACCACTTCCAGCTGCGCCTGCAGGTGCCCGAGGGGCCCGGGGCGCACGAAGAGCTGCTGCCGGGAGACGTCCGCCAGGCTCTGGTGCCCCCGCCCCCTCCAGGAGCGCCCTACACACTGCTGCTGCACGGGGTGCTCCCCGGGGGCCAGCCCTCCGTCCCCGTCACCTACCATGGCGTCATGGGTACGTCCTCCGCTCGGCTGGGGACGGGTCTGAGCATGGGGACGAGAAGTGGGGCTGTCTGAACTGCAGAGCTGAGGGGTGGGGCCTGGGAAGCTGGCCCTGACCCCCATCTTGTTTCTCTCTGAGGGGTGTTGCTTCTCACCACAATTCTTGGTCAAGCTGACCACTGAGAGAAAGGGAGGCAGAGGCGTCTCCCGGCCGCTCTGCAGCAATAGTGCGGAACCTCAAACCCTCAGCCTGAAGGAACTACGGGGGGTTCTGAGACGCTCCCCAAACCCTGATGTGCAGAGGAGCCAGGACCTCTCGAAGGGCGGGGCACTGTCCCGGGCCCCCTTGCTGAGGGAGGGCTGGCTGCAGGGGCCCAGGGTGGATGGGGCCGTGGAGGAGAGGAGGGGGAAAGGGCCAGGGGGTGGTCGAGTCCCCTGTGATTTGCTTCCCCCTAACCCCAGATGAGGAGGAGCAGGAGCCTAGGAAGTCCCCGGGCCCGCCCCGCCTGGGGGAGCTGGCAGTGACCTCCGGCGTGAGCCCCGACTCCCTGCTGCTGCGCTGGACGGTGCCCGAGGGGGAGTTCGACTCCTTCGTGATCCAGTACAAGGAGCGGGACGGGCCCCGGGCGGTGCCCGTGGAGGGGCCCCAGCGCTCGGCCCTCGTCAGCTCCCTGGAGCCGGGCCGCAAGTACAAGTTCCTCCTGTACGGGCTCTCGGGCAAGAAACGGCACGGCCCCTTGGTGGCTGAAGCCAAGATCGGTGAGTGAGAGCCGTCCCGCTGGCGTGTCCCCACCTCTGGGCTGGCTGGGGTCGGGGGCACTGCCAGCGGCGGGTACAGACGAGTGGCCCCGGGGGAGACGGTCTCTGCTGCCCGGCTTCGGCTCCGTGCTGTGCTGCAGGGCGTGGACCCCACTCCGGCCTGGGGAGGAGTGACACGTGGGACGATGGTCTCACAGACGGCGCGCTGGCTGCAGGAGGCCGGCAGGAAGTGAAAGGAGAGCTGGGCGGACCATGGTGACCCGGCTGGGCGGCGGCCGGGCCGGGTGCGGGAGCTGGGGAGAGTGAGGAGGCCCGCGTGGGCCAGCGAGTCCAGCCTCCTGGGTCAGACAGTGCTGGGCCCGGGGGGGAGCAGCGAGGGTCGGGGTGCGGACTGCACAGCACGGAGCTCTGGACAGACGTCCTGCATGGGTCCTGAGTTAGACGCATGAGATGGGCCGAGTGAGTGGCCGCGTCCCAGTGAGGGAAATCGGGGCACGGGGGGAGGGCTCACCCCAGCGGAGAGTGACGGGGCTCAGCCCAGGCACACGCGGCCTCCCTGAGGCCCAGAGGACAGAGCTGGGCCTGGCGAGCACTGCGCAGTGACCAGTGCTGGGGGACAGGAGCCAGGCAGGGGTTGGGGGAGGAGAGATGGGGCCCTGAGACCTGGGGGTGGCGCAGCTCAGGGCAGGGGCAGAGGGAGAGGTGGCCACGTGGGGGGTGGGCAGAGCCGGGCCAGCAGTCGGACGGAGGGTGTGGTCCGCCGTGTGATCCGGGAAGAGTGATTCAGGGGTTGCAGGGCGTCCACGGGACACGGCTGTGGGGGCGGAGTGGCCGGGCGGGTGGTGGAGGTGAGGACGCGGCTCCGGCCGGCGTCCACGCTGCCTCCTGGACAGAGGGGGTGGCGGAGGCTGGAGGGAGAGCTCGGGTCGGGGTCGGGGTCTGGGTCCACCCAGATCGGGGGTGGTGTGGGCTCCTCCCTTGGAGGAGACCCCAGCTGGAGGTCCAGCCTGGGGCAGGGAGCTGTGCAGCGGCCGGCTGGGCCTCTCTCTGTGTCCCCTCCTCCTTGGGCAAGGACATAGCGCCGCCCTGTAGCGCTTTTGCGCCCTTTGGGATTCACTCCTTCCCAGGGGTGGGCACAGCCCACCAGCAGGGCACACGGCTCAGCGAGCAGAGCGCGAGTCAGAGCTGCTCACCGGGCCACGCGCCTTCGTGCAGACCTCGCGCTGCATCCCGGCCCGGGTTCGGGTCCCTGCTTCTCCCCTGACCTCCTTTCTTCCTCTGTCTCTCCCAGTGCATTGGAAGGAGCCCAGCCCAGAACCCCCGCCCCGCCTGGGAACTCTGTGGGTGACAGACCCGACCCCAGACTCCCTGCACCTCACCTGGACGGTCCCCGAGGGCCGGTTCGACTCCTTCATGGTGCAGTACAGGGACAGGGATGGACGGCCCCAGGTGGTCCCTGTGGAGGGGCCCGACCGCTCGGTCACTGTCTCCCCGCTGGACCCTGACCACAAGTACAGATTCTCTCTCTTCGGGGTCGCCAACAAGAAGCGGTACGGCCCCCTCACGGCCGACGGCACGACTGGTGAGCGGCTGCCCCTGAAGTCCACGCATGAACGCCCCACACCCCTGCACACTTGTCTTTAGCCAGGGGCCACCTGGGGCCTCCCAGCAATGCCTGGCGCTGAGGTCCACCCCACTCCCAGGCCAGGGGCAGCTGGCCTCCCCCACGCCAGGCCCTGGGCATCCGGTTCAGCTGTGCCCTGAGATGCAGGTGTGTCCCACCCTGGCTGTGACCGAGGTCGCAGGAGCCCAGTGGAGCATCCCCCCGCCCCGGGAATGATGTCCCCGCCCCGGTCCCCCACGGCGCGAGGTGCCCGGCTGACTCCTCCTGTTTCCAGCCCCGGAGAGGAGAGAGGAGCTGCCTCAGCCTGAAGTCCTGGAGCAGCCCCGCCTGGGGGAGCTGACGGTGGCCGGCGCGACACCAGACTCCCTGCACCTGGCCTGGACAGTGGCCCAGGGCCCCTTCGACTCCTTCGTGGTGCAGTACAAGGACGCGCAGGGGCAGCCCCACGCGGTGCCCGTCGGGGGCGACCAGAAGGAGCTCACGGTCCCTGGCCTGGAGCCCAACCGGAAGTATAAGATGAACCTCTACGGGCTTCGTGGCAAGCAGCGCGTGGGCCCGGCCTCTGTGGTGGCCAGGACGGGTGAGTCAGAGCCGCGCGGGCCCTCCCTTCCTGCTCCAGGCTCCCAGCCAGCCTGGCCGGGCTCCACCGTCCTCCTGGGCTCCTCTTCTGCCAAAGCCGCCAGCTCTTCCCCCACCGCATCGCACGGCACTGCACCCTGCCCGCCGCGTCCGATCCTCCCGGTCCAGGGACTGCTCTCCAGCCGCCAGCCCTGCAGCTCTGCCCCATCCCGGCCAGCAGGGCCCCTTTCTCCGCCCCACGCAGCTCGTGGGTGCCCCCGTATGCACACACGCACGCTCCCACGGCCCCTGCAGAGGAGAGACCTCTCCTCCAGCCTCTGTGCCAGCTCCTCCGAGGCTCAGGCCCCGACAGCTCGCAGCCTCCGTCACCGCGCCTTGCTGCTCTGATCGGGGCCGCAGACCCGGGACCAGGCGCCGCCTCTCCCCGTCTCTGCGTTCGCCTTCAGCCCCGCCCCGTCCGGCGCTGCATCCCTGGTCCGAGAAGCCCTGCTGAGGACTGGTGCGGGCAGCTCTTAGGAGCGTGGCCGCCCGGGTTTTGCCATCGCTTGTGCTGCTCATGGGACCCCCTTCCCTGCCCATCGAGTGGGTCGATTCAAGTTCATGTGTGTCCAGGCTGGGACTCACCGTTCTCCCGCCTCAGCCTTCCCGGCCACCTTTGGCCCTCGCCTCCCTGGCTTCCCACCCTCGCCTGCTCCGTCCTGACCTCCTGGCCCTGCTGTGCCTCCCTAGACCAAGGACAGGCCACGGCAGCTCCACCCTTGCCCAGGCACGGGTGCCATTCATTCCGAGCCACCAGGCCATTCCGGGTCCTAAGGGTGGTTCTCCCCCTCCTGCTGGAGCTCTGCCTCGCCTTCATTCCTTAGGGCTGGGGGCGCTGCCCGGGGCGTCAGGGGCAGCACATTCCAAGGGCCTGGCCAGCCGGTTAGGGTGGAGCCACAGCGCCCTGGGAGGGGCACAGGGTGCAAAGAGGCCTCCCGCCCCTCGGTGCTCCGGGGTCACTGCTGCTGGTGACACTGGGGAAGGACCTCCGAGGTGTCCTGTCTGCCTGTGTCAGCCCCTGTCCCCTCCTCGAGGGCGGTCACCACGGGACCCCTCAGTGGACAGGACAGGGTGGGGCTGGCCCGGCCTCTCGTCCACTGGTGACCCAGTGACAGATACCGCAGTCTATGTGAGCCGCCGCACGCCGGCTGCATGCAGGCTTGAGGCGATGTCTGCTCCTGTGCCTGACCCCCCACGGCAACACCACCAGGCGGGTCAGCCCTGACACCTGTGTGTCCCGATCTCAGCCCCGCAGGAGACCCCGGACCCCACAGAGCCCAGCGCAGAAGCCCTGAAGATCCCTGAGGACCCGCGCCTGGGGGAGCTGACCGTGACGGGCGCCTCCCCAGACTCCCTCAGCCTCTCCTGGACGGTCCCTGAGGGACAGTTTGACCACTTCCTGGTCCAGTACAGGAACGGGGACGGGCAGCCCAAGGTGGTGCGGGTCCCGGGGCACGAGGACGAGGTCACCGTGTCGGGGCTGGAGCCCGACCACAAGTACAAGATGCACCTGTACGGCTTCCACGGTGGCCAGCGCGTGGGACCCGCGTCTGCTGTGGGGGTGACAGGTGAGGGGACGGTGGGAGTCTCGGGGAGGGACCCGTGGGAGGCTTTGGTGAGGGCTGAGCCGGGAGCAGTGAGGATGCCTGTGGCCCAGGCCGTGGCCTTGTGTCCCCCCTGGGGTGACCTGTGCCCCTTGTCAGCCACAGAAGAGGAGACCCCCAGCCCCCCGGAACCCAGCACGGAGGCCCCGGAGCCCCCCGAGGAGCCGATGCTGGGGGAGCTGACGGTGACAGACGCGTCCCCGGACTCCCTGAGCCTGTCCTGGACGGTGTCCCGGGGCCACTTCGACGCCTTCAGCATCCAGTACAAGGACGGGGCCGGGCGGCCGCAGGTGCTGCGCGTGGGGGGCGAGGCTCGGGAGGCCACCGTGCGGGAGCTGGACGTGGGGCGCAGGTACAAGATGAACCTGTACGGGCTGCACCAGGCCGGGCGCGCGGGCCCACTGTCCGTCGTGACCGAGACCGGTGAGTGGGGGCAGCGTCCGGTTTGGTTCCCTCCCCTTGCCGACCCCACCTCTCGGTGGCCCGTCCTCCTCCTCCTCCTCCATCCTGAGGGAGCCAGGAGCCCTCACCTGCGGGGAAGACCTGGTGGCAGTGGGGCCCTGGGGCTGGGGTGGCGGCCGGCTTTTGTGACCTGAGCCTGGGTGAAGCCTCTGTACCTTCGTGTCCTGGTCTGTGGTCCGGCGCAGAGATTTTGTGGGAGGAAATGAGTTAACTGATTGAAAGCGGCAGGAGAGGGCCTGGGACCCAGGAGACACACGTCGGGGTTTCCTGCTGGGCCTGTGTAGTTCTTCTCGCGCTGAGGCCGCTGAGGCTCTCTGTCCTCTGGAGTGGGTCAGAAGGGACATCAGACATTGGCCTGTTCGCCATTGTGGCCCTGACTTCCTTTAATGCTCATCCAGCGAGTGACTTCACAGCAGCAAACATCCTTTCCGCCCCTCTCAGGCCCCCACGGGGCCGCCTCGGCCACCCCAAGGGGCGCAGTCTGGGGGCCGCCCACGGGTGTGTGTGGGCAGCACCTGTTTCAAAAACATGCGCTGTAACAGAAGAGACGATAGGAACATGGTTTCTGTACCTTCGCAAAGCCCAAGTTCACAGTGACTTTGGTGGCTTTGTTTCTAGAACCTTCTACCTGTAGTTTTTTTTCTTTGCTTCAGTCAGCACTGAGAGGAGGGAGGTGGGAAAGCTCCCCACCGCCAGTGGCCGTGTCGGGGCTGGAGGTTGTGGGGTGCGGGCTCACCCAGGCCTCGCACTGTGCTCCTGGGGTAACTCGGGTCTGTCTGGGAGCCACAGTGGGCTTCGTGTGGCCCTGGCCCTGGTCCCAGGGTAAGGACGGGCTCTGTGAGGTGCTCGTTCAAGTGGTGCGGAAAGGGAAAACCACAGACCAAGTTCGCGCCTGAGTTTCCCGTTCTTAGCCAGGATCTTGAAGGACTGTGGCGTGTCCCAGAAGCCCAGCTTCCTGGTCTTCAGGATGGGTGCGAACGCGAGCCGTAGCCATGTAACCCGTCTGGGGCGCACTCGGTCCCCTTGACCCCTGCCGAGCCCCTCCTGTGCAGAGGGCACCGCGTGCCTGCGCTCTCAGCTGGGTGTTTTGAAGCACGCGTCTCGCGTATCCCGGGGAAAGCGGAAATGGCCCTCTGAGAAAGGAAGGCGCTGGACGTTGACTCGGCGTTGAGGGGCCGAGACGCTGGGCCGGGCCTGGCTCGCCGCATGGCTGTGTCGTCGGCAGGAGTAGGAAGGCGTGCTGACAGTGGACCACTGCCCAGCGCGGCGTGGGCACCGTCACGGCGGGAGCTGTTACGGTCTCACCGTTTCCAGTGAGGCCGGGCCCTCGGCACTCAGGCTGGGGACCGGGGCGCTTCCGTCCTTGTGGAAGGACAGGCAGAGGGCGGAGCAGGCTGGGCTGCCGGCCGCGGGGACAGTCAGCCGGCACAGGGAAGGACGCACCGGCCCGGGCCGAGGAGTTGCTCACTGTGTCAGGGCCACCCTGGTGCGCTCTGGGCCCCTTCTGCTAGCGCCGTCCCTTCCCTTCCCACCCGGGCCCGTGGTCGGCAGAGGCCCGGTCGTCGGCCGGTGCTAAGCAGGCGTCAGCCGTCTGGGGTCTGTCCTTGCCCTTCAAGGAAGGCGGAGACGCAGGCTCTCGGGAGCCCCTCCCCGCCAGGCACCCCTCGCCGTGGACCTCTTGCAGCTTCCGGCTGCACCCTGATGGGCGAAGCGCCCCCTCCGAGAGCGGCCCTGCCCGAGGCGGCGGGCACCTGGCCCCCCGTGTGCTGGGCGCTGGAGACTCGGCAGTGAACCGGGCAGCGTGCCCGCCTGGGCCAGCTGTGCCGGGGAGGGCAGGCAGCAGGGCCACACAGACTGGCGGTGGAGCCGCCCGCGGTGGGGCCCGGGGAGGAAGGCAGAGCCCGTGCCTGGTGAGCTGGCGAGGGCCTCCTCGGAGGGCAGCGTCCAGGAAGACCTGAGGGAGGGGCGCACATGGTGGGCCCCAGGCCCGGGGAAGAAGGGCAGGTGGGGGGCAGCGGACGTGATTCTCCTGGGGGGCCTCGGCGGCTCTTGCTCGGGGTGAACAGGGAGCCCCTGGGACCGGGTCTGACGAGTGTGGTCCCAGGGTCCCCCTGGCTGCAGCCCAGCCGACCAGAGAGGCGAGGGGGGAAGGAAGGAAGGAAGTGGGGGGGCTGGGGGACTCTCAATAAAGAGAGTGGAGACTGGTGCAGGTGGGACCAGAGACCAGATCTTTTTAAAATTTTTTCAATGTTTTTTTTTTTTTTGGTACCGGGGATCAAACTTTTACAACCTCTTCCTGTTTTTCTCCTTTCTCCATCCCAGTTCTTTCCTTTTGAGCAGTTTCTTTCCTTTTTGCAGTATCTGTTGTGCTTTTAGAATCTTATTTACTCTCAGGGAGACAATATGATGTTTACATGCAAGTCTGATATATTTCACTTACATGTATGGTTTCTAGTTACATCCATTTACCTATAAAAGCCTCAAGTTTATCTTTCTTTGTAACTGAGTAGTACAGTACTCCATTGTATAAAAATACCACATTTTTTTCATCCGTTCCTTGGTTCATGGGCATTTAAGTTGTTTCCAAGATCCGGCTATTATAAATGGTACTGCTGTTAACGTGGGTGCATGCATATCTATTGCTGTGGCATGATGTTTTCAATTCTGGAAAAATATCCAGAAGAGGAATAACTGGGCCAAATGGGACCGCTAATCCTAGTTTTTTGAGGACTTCCACAGTGGTTGCACCAGTCTACACTCCCACCAACAGTGGGGAAGTTCCTTTTTCCCCACAGTCCCGTCAGCATTTGTTACGCGTTGATTTCTTGACAATAGCCATTTCTTCTGGTTTGAGATGAATCTCAATGTTGTTTTAATTTGCATTTTTTGAATGACTAGTGAACATTTTCTTTTTTTATCTTTTTGAGGCAGGGTCTCGCTATGCAGTTCAGGCTGGCCTTGAACTCATGTTGTAGCCCAGGCTGGTCTTGAAATGCAACAGTCCTCCTGCCTCAGCCTTCCCAGTGCTGGGATTACAGGCGTGTGCCACCGCGCCCGGCTGAACATTCCTTCATCTATTAATTTACTGTTTGTTTCTAAGTGTGTGTTCATCTCAGATGCCCAGTTTTTGGGTTGGGTCTTTGAATTTGAGGGGCCTGATTTTTTAAAATTCTTTATGTGTTCTAGATAGAAGTCTTTTGTCGGAGAGACAGTTGGCTAAATTTTTTTCCCAATTCGTCAGTTTTCTTCTCACACGATTGGTGATTTCTTTTGAGGTGCAAATACTTTCTAATAACAGGAGATTCCAGTTGTTGGTTCTTTGAAGTATTTCTCATGCAGTTTGGTTTTTGTTCATGAACTCTCTGCCTCCACCTATGTCTTCAAGATTTCTACCTACTTTCTCTTCTAGGAGATTTAGTGTTTCTGTTTTAATATTTAGATCGTTGATCCATTTTGATTTTAGTGCATGGTTTTAGTCTCTGGCATGTGGAAAGCCAGTTTTTCCGGCACCATTTATTAGGAGGCTGTCTGTCTGCCAGCGAGCGTGTGTGGCCCTTTGCCGAAGGTCAGGCGGCTGAGCGTGTTTGGAGTGTGTCTGCATCTTCCCTTCGCCCCACTGATCCTCGGCTGTTTTTTTGAGAGGCCAGGTCTTGAAGGAAGCGATGTAGGACTTAACTGTGTGGCTTTAAGGGCGGACGCAGGGATGATTCCAAGGGTTTGGACCTAACAGCTAGAAGAACGAGGTGGTTATTTTACCGAGGCTGTGGAGGGCGCAGGGGTCAGGGGAATCCCAGAGCTCAGTCTTGGACTTGGTGGGTTGTGGACCCCAACTGAGGGTCTGGGGGAGGTGCTGAGCAGAGTGGAGTCCAGATCCATGGGGAGGCCTTGTGGGGCGTGAGCTTGGAGCCTTTAGGACAGAAATAGAATTCCAGGCTCTTTCCCAGCGTCTTGGTGGCAGGTGTCGCCCCCTGCCCAGCAGGACAACCCCAGACCCCCCAGGGACTTGGTGAAGAGACGCTGACAGACAGGCTTTGCCTATCGGTGCGCCTGTCTGTCAGAACCACCCGCGACACACAGGGAAAGGGGCCCTTTGCTGACACCCCCCACCATCTCTGTCGTAGCCCCACTACCGGAAGTGACTCCTCCAGCCACCGAGCGCCCCCTGGAGCCGCGCCTGGGGGAGCTGGCAGTGACAGACGTGACCCCTGACTCCGTGAGCCTCTCCTGGACGGTCCCTGAGGGCCAGTTCGACTCCTTCGTGGTCCAGTACAAGGACAGGGAGGGGCAGCCTCAGGAGGTCCCTGTGGCCTCGGACCAGCTTGAGGTCACCGTCCCCAACTTGGAGCCTGCAACGGAGTACGAGATTGACTTGTATGGGCTGCTCGGCCGGCAGCGTGTGGGCCCCGTGTCTGTGGTGGCCGAGACAGGTGAGTGAGGAAAGCCCCTGCTTACTCGGAGCTGCCCCTCAGCATTCTGGGAGGCTGAGGCAGGAAGATTGTAAATTCGAGCCATCTCCCTGACCTGGCCACCCTGCGGTCCCTGCCTGGCTCACAGACGCCACAGTCTGCTCCTCAGCTCCCGGCTCCTCCTCGGGGCTGGAACCGTCTCGCCCCTCAGGGCCTTCCCCGCCCACGCTGCCCCTCTCGGGGCTGGTGTGCGGCCTGCATTTGGCCTGGGTCTGGGCTCGGTCTCTCTCTCTCTCTTCTCCCCGCCCCGCTGTGACTTGGGGGCAGCTGCCGCCTCCCGACTCCCGAGTCTTCTCCGAGGCTGAGGCGGGAGGGTTGTACATTTGACCCCACCTGCCTGGCCCACGTCCTGTTCCCTGCAGCCCACACCAGCGTCTCCCCTCCAGGGGGCGCCCTGCTCCCCTGCTCCTGGTTCCCTCCTGGCCCTCACCACTTCCCGGGGAACAAGGCTTCCAGGATTTTTGTGCCAAAGTGTCTGATGAGACCCCCATTCCCTTTCAGAGCAGTGATTTAGGATCTAGAAAATAACTAGTGTCGCATTAGAAAGGCCACTGGGTACCCTGAGCCAGGCAGCTCTCCAGAGCCTCGGCCCTCTCTAGATTCGCAGCCAGCTGGGGATCAAAAACTATTTTTTCCCAGTTAGGTCTGTGCTTTACTCCTTATCGCCATCGCGGCAGTTATTTCTGCAGCCTCGAGTTGCATCAGGTCCTGGAGGACGATTTAGAGCGTGTGGGAGGGGTCTGTGGGTCACGGGCGGATCCTGTACGGTTTACAGACGGACCCGAGGCCCCTCAGGGTTTAAGGTCCAGGGGCTCCTGGGGTCACTGCCCGCACATACAGAGAGCTGAATGCACGACTTTTAAAATGCCTCTTAGAAACTCGAGTTTGAGACTTGTTAGTAGCCGCGGTAGCGTGTGTGAGAAGCCGCCGCGTGTAGAAGTGGGCACGGGTGGCCCTAAGGTGACGTGGAAGCCTCTCTGCTTCCAAGCGGTGGCTTCGCGAGGGCCGCACACTCCGCAGCGGCCAGCCGCTCCCGTCTCCGCCCGGGGAGTCGCTGTAGAGGTCGGGGAGAGCACAGATGCGCCTGTGCGCCCCCTCGGTTCCTGGCCCCCAGGCGCCGGCCGAGCCCCGCGTCCTCCCCTTAGGACCCCAACCCTGTTCTTTGTGTTCCGGATCCCAGATCCACTCACGCCGGTCCCAGCCGCCGAGCCCCCGCTGGAGCCGCGCCTGGGGGAGCTGGTGGTGACGGACGTGACCTCTGACTCGGTGGGCCTCACGTGGACCGTCCCGGAGGGCGAATTCGACTCCTTCGTGGTCCAGTACAAAGACAGGGACGGGCAGCCCCAGGTGGTGCCGGTGGCCGCAGACCAGCGCGAGGTCACCGTGCCCGGCCTGGAGTCCTCCCGCAAGTACAAGTTCGTGCTGTTCGGGATCCAGGACGGGAAACGGCGCAGCCCGGTGTCTGTGGAGGCAAAAACAGGTGAGCCCAGGCCCGGTCTTCGCGGCCTGGCTGCTGTCCACCCGTCCGCTTGGTTCTGGAGCCACACTGCCCCTGGCACTGGGGCGCGCTTGGGGTCTCACCGTCCGGCAAGGCTGAGGCGGGAGGATTGTACATCTGACCCCAACCTGGGCACTGTAACAACTTAGGGAGACCCTCTCCCCAAATAGAAAGTTTAGAAAGGCTGGGGAGACAGTTCAGGGCAGAGATCCTGGCTGAGCTCAATCCCAGCACCAGAACAAGACCCACGCCGCCTGCCCTGTCCCAAAGGCGGCCAGGACGAGGCCGTTTCTCCACTTCCTGTCTCCTCGTCATTTCTACTGTTGGGCGAGGAGGCTGGGTGGATGGCGGCCGGGGCTGCTGGCAGAGGGTGTGGGGGGCCGGGAGCCCAGCCCGCCTCCCTGGGCCTGTGGGCTCCTCGTTGTCCTCGCCCCTCTGCCCCTCCCCTGCCCCTCCACCCTGTGTCCGCCTCTGGGGCCTTCGAGACCGGGAGCTGGGGAGCACGATCTAGCTGCACCCCTTTTGGGGCTTGGCCCAGGCCCTCTGCTGCCCCTGGGGGCTCCCAGTTGCCAGAAAGCTCTCACAGTAACAATGCCGTCAGCGCCTGAGCCGTCCAGCGGGGCGGCAGGCCAGCCTCTTCCCAGGACCCCGCGGCTCCTTTGGCGGCTGCCGGGCTCCCCGTGCAGCGGGTGCAGTGGGATGGGCGAGCCCCCCATAACAGCCCGCTCCCTCCTGCTGCCCCACCCCGCGCGAGCGTCCCCTCGGGCTCCCCTGGGCTTCGGGGAGAAGGAAATGGACCCCGACGGGCTGTGCAGGAGGCCTCTGAGAGGTGGGAAGAGTCGGGAGCAGGCGGGGGCAGGGAGCCTCTTTTCCCGGGACAGAGGACCCCGCCCCGGGAGGGGCACAGCGCAGTGTGAGAGGCTGGCGAGGACCACGGGGGCATTTGGGACAGCACCGGCCGTTCGGGATTTCTGGGGTTTTCCAGCCCTAGTGGAAGGCAGTCAAAACAAACTTTTTTCTTTTCTTTTTCTTTTTTTTTTTTTTTAAATAAACTGGAACCCCCCACCCCACCCCCCCGCCAGCCGCCAGCCTGGTGGCCCCGCCCCGCCTCGGGGAGCTGTGGGTGACAGATGCCACCCCGGACGCGCTGCGCCTCTCCTGGACGGTCCCCGAGGGCCACTTCGACTCTTTTGTGGTCCAGTTCAAGAGCAAGGACGGGCCGCAGGCGGTGCCAGTGGAGGGCCACGAGCGCTCAGTCACCGTACCCTCGCTGGACGCCGGCCGCAAGTACCGATTCCTGCTCTACGGCCTCCTGGGCCGGAAGCGCATCGGGCCCCTCACCGCCGACGGCGCCACGGGTGAGGGGCAGCGGGCGTGGGTCTCCGCCCCCCAGCCGCCCCCCCGGGCCCCAGTGCTGAGAAGCACTCAGCCCTCTCTCCCGTCCCCTTCGCAGAAGCCCTGAGGACCCTGGACGCCCCCGGAGCGCAGCGCCCCCCGAAACCCCGCCTCGGGGAGGAGCTGCAGGTGACCGGCGTGAGCCCCGACTCCGTGGGCCTCGCGTGGACAGTCCCCGAGGGCCAGTTCGACTCCTTCGTGGTCCAGTACAGGGACGGGCAGGGGCAGCCCCAGGTCGTGCCCGTGGACGGCAGCCTCAGGGCCGTCCGCATCTCCGGCCTGGACCCCGCGCGCAGGTACAAGCTGCTGCTGTACGGGCTGCTCGGCGGCAAGCGCGTGGGCCCCCTCTCCGCCATCGCCACGACCGGTGAGTGCCACGTGACCTGGACACGGCCTCTTCCTGCCTGCCTCCGTGATCCAGCTGAGCTTCTGGGGTCTCATTGTTTTTTGGGGGGAAGGGACTCACTTGACTGAGGCATCACTGACACCCAGTGCCCACGAGTTTGGGAAAATGTATAGGTCAAAAAAATAAAAAGTAGTTGCCAGAGTGGGGGGGGATAAAAATCACCTCTGCTGCCAGGTGTGGTGGCGCACGCCGGTCGTCCTAGCACTTGGGAGGCTGAGGCAGGAGGATCTCTGTGAGTCCAAGTTCAGTCTGAGCTGCAGTGAAAGTCTCGAAAACATTTCCGTCGACCTGGAAAGCTTCCTTGTGTCCTTCTGCACTCAGCTCCCCGCCCCGGCCCCCCGCACCCCCCGTCTGCTCGTCCTCGTGGCTTGGCCTTTCTGTGCCCTCACTTCGCACTGTCACAGGATGCACCCTGTTTGGTGTGTGGACCCTTGCACTTGGCGGGACGCACTTAGGTTCAGGCCTTCGCCGCCCCCGCCCGGCGCTGGCTGAGCGCAGACCCTCAGCTGTCTCTCCTGCCTCTCCCCAGCCCCCGGGGAGGACACGGAAGCCCAGCCGGAGGCTCCGAGCCCAGGGGCGGCCGAGCCCCGCCTGGGGGAGCTGACCGTGGAGGAGGCCACGCCGCACAGCCTGCGTCTCTCCTGGGAGGTGGCCAAGGGAGAACTCGACTCCTTCGAGGTCCAGTATGAGGACAGAGATGGGCGAGCCCAGGTGGTCCACGTAGAGGGCCGCCAGCACGGGGTCACGCTCACCGGCCTGGACTCGGAGCACAGATACCTGGTGACACTGTACGGCTTCCGTGACGGGCGGCCTGTGGGGCCCGTGCACGTCGAGGCGCTGACACGTGAGTGAGGGGACGCGGCTCCGCTTCCTGCCAGCTGGCTGGGGGTCCGGAGGGCCGACAGCAGGTCCCCGGGACGCAGCCACCCCTCACTCCCTTCTCTCTGCGTGTTCAGCGTCATCGGAGGAGGAGGATGAACCCCGGGAGCCCCCCACCACCACCCCGGAGCCTCCCGCAGAGCCCCACCTGGGGGAGCTGACCGTGACGGGCGCCTCCCCGGACTCCCTCAGCCTCTCCTGGACGGTCCCTGAGGGACAGTTTGACCACTTCCTGGTCCAGTACAGGAACGGGGACGGGCAGCCCAAGGCGGTGCGGGTCCCGGGCCACGAGGACGAGGTCACCGTGTCGGGGCTGGAGCCCGACCACAAGTACAAGATGCACCTGTACGGCTTCCACGGCGGCCAGCGCGTGGGACCCGTGTCTGCCGTGGGGGTGACAGGTGAGGGGACGGCGGGAGTCCCGGGGGGGACCCGTGGGAGGCTTTGGTGAGGGCTGAGCCGGGAGCAGTGAGGCTGCCTGTGGCCGAGGCCGTGGCCCTGTGTCCCCCCCGGGGTGACCTATGTCCCTTGTCAGCCACAGAGGAGGAGACCCCCAGCCCCCCGGAACCCAGCACGGAGGCCCCGGAGCCCCCCGAGGAGCCGCTGCTGGGGGAACTGGCGGTGACAGACGCGTCCCCGGACTCCCTGAGCCTGTCCTGGACGGTGTCCCGGGGCCACTTCGACGCCTTCAGCATCCAGTACAAGGACGGGGCCGGGCGGCCGCAGGTGCTGCGCGTGGGGGGCGAGGCTCGGGAGGCCACCGTGCGGGAGCTGGACTCGGGGCGCAGGTACAAGATGAACCTGTACGGGCTGCACCAGGCCGGGCGTGCGGGCCCGCTGTCCGCCGTGGCCGAGACTGGTGAGTGGGGGACAGGCCCTCTCGGTGGGGTGTCGGGGAGGTGGGTCCTGGCGTGTTCCTCCTCGGGTGACCAGGGCCCCAGAGCCCCAGTCTCCTCCCACTCGGGACAGGCAGACATGGGCGGGTGGGAGCCAGGGATGAAGACTCAAAGTTTTTGACTCCGCTTTCCTGGGAAACTAGAGAGATGTAAATGGAATTGGGGCAGATTCCATAAATTTTTGGGGTGGGGTACTGGGGCTCAAACTCACGTCCTCATGCTTGCCAGGCCAGCGCTTGTGTCCCTGAGCTGTATCTCAGGCAGATTCCATAAAATATTGATTCCTTCAAAACAAGTTTGTTGAATAAAATCCAAATGTGTACACAGAGAGGAAAAGTAATAACCTTCTGTCGAGTCTCTGTGCAGTCCAGCCAGGCTCCCCTGGGTCTGCCTGTCCCACAGCTGCCCCTAGAAATTCATTATTAACAGCTTTATTGCCATGTGACCCAGGTGCCATAAAATTGGCCTGTTTCAGAGTGAAACTGACCTGTTTTAGTGTATTTGCCTAGTGTGCAACCATCAACACAACCTAATTTTATTTTAAAGAGAAATATTTTCAAAACATGATAGAGGGTACCAATGGTTAATACATTGTGTATTGTTATCTTCAAATCAGTTACTCCGAGTACAAGCTGCCTTTAATTGTCCAAACATAGTAGCACAAACCTTCCTCTTCAATGAACTCAGAGAAATCAGTAGTGCAGCCGGGCGTGGTGGCGCACGCCTTTAATCCCAGCTCTCGGGGGGCTGAGGTAGGAGGAGCGTTGTGAGTTCGAGGCCGGCTTGGGCCACAACGCGAGCACAAGGCCGGCCTGAGCTACATAGTGTGACCCAGCTCAGTGGCTTAAGCGCCTGTCTGGCAGGTGCGAGGTTGTGAGTTCAATCCCAGGTGCCACAAAAAAAAAAAAAAAAAGAACTCAGTAGTGTATCTTACTATCATAGATAGAGATATATACACATATTTTTCTTTCAGCTCACATTAGGGAGATATAGTACTGTGTTCACACATGCACATCTGATTTATTTCACTAACGAGTATGGTCTCAAATAAGTTTATCTTTCTTTATGGCTGAGTAGTATTCTATTATATATAAATACCACATCTTTTTTATCCATTCCTCAGGCGACGTGTACTTAGGTTGTTTCCAAGACATGACTATTACAAATTGTGCTGCTATGAACATAGGCGCACATATATCACTGTGGTATGATGATTTTAATTCTTTCAGGAAGATACCCAGAAGGGGTATAGCTGGGTCAAATGAGACCTCCAATCCTAGCTTTGGGAGGAATCTCCACCCTGACTTCCACAGAGGTTGCACCAGCCTGCATTCCCACCAGCAGTGGAGAAGGGTTCCTTTTTGCCCACGGCCCCTCCAGCATTTGTTATTGGTTGATTTCTTGATGTTAGCCTTTCTTTCTGGGGTGAGGTGAAATCTCAGTGTTGTTTTAATTTGCATCTCTTGAATGACCAGTGATGTTGAACATTTTTACATATATTTATTTGCTGTTTGTATTTCTTCATCTGCAAAGTATGTATTCCTCAGATGCCCTTGGTTTTTGTTTGTTTGTTTGTTTTGTTGTTTTGTTTTTTTGCACCAGGGATCAAACTCAGGACCTTGCCCTTACCAGGCAGGTACTTTGCCACTGAGCTAAATCCCAGACCTCAGATGCCCATTTTTGGATTGGGTCTTTAAATTTTGGAGTCTGATTTTCTTGAGTTCTTTGTATGTTCCCAATAGGAACCCTTTGCGGACAGCTGGCAAACATTTTCTCCCACGTTGTGAGTTGTCTCTTCACTCTGTGGGTGGTTTCTCTTGCTGTACAAAAGCCTTTTAATAAGATGAGATCCCAGTTGTTGACTCTTTGCGATAGGTCCTGTGCAATCAGGAATTTGTTCATAAAGTCTTTGCCTACACCAGTGTTTTCAAGAGTTTTACCTACTCTGTCCTCTAGCAGGTTTAATGTTTCTGTTTTAATATTAAGATCTTTGATCCATTCTGATTTTAGCCTAGTGCATGGTGAAAGATACAGGTTCAGTTTTCATCTTTGGCATGTGCAGAGCCAGTTTCCCAGCACCATTTATTAAATAAAGAAGCTATCTTTCTTCGAGTTATCACAGTAACTTTGTAGTATAGTTTCAAGTCAGGAATTGTGATGCCCCCCAACTTTCCTTTGTTGCCCAGGGTTGCCTTTGCTATTCTAGGTCTCTTCTGGTTCTAGATGAATTTTAGGATTGTTTTCTCTAATTCTGTGAGATATGCTATGGAATTTTGATTGGGATTGCATTGAATCTGTGTACAGTTTTGGAAGTATGACCATTTTCACTATATTGGTTCTTTCTTTCCTTTCTTTTCTTTCCTTTTTTTTTTCTTTTGGTACCAGGGATCAAACTCACAACCTCGCGCTTGCCAAGCAGGTGCTTATACCACTGAGCTAAATCCTGGCCCCTATATTGGCCCTTCCTACCCAAGGGCATGGGATATCTCTCCATTTTTGATATCCTCTTTAATCTCCTTTTTCAGAGTACTGTAGTTTTCAATGAAGAGGTCTTTTGCATCCTTCATTAGATTGGTTCCTAGGAATTTCAGTTTTTTGGATACTGTTGTGAAAGGCGTTGTTTCGCTGATTTCTCTCTCAGTGAGTTTATTATTCATGTACAGGAAGGCTATTGATTTTTAAGTGTTGATTTTATATCCAGCTATGCTATTGAATTTGCTTATTAAATCTACCAGTTTTTTAGTGGAGTTTTTGGGGTCTTCTATGTAGAGTATATTATGTCATCTGCAAATAACGACAGTTTAACTTCTTCCTTGCCTGTATTTATTCCTTTCATTTCTTTCTGTTGTCTAATTGCTCCAGCTAAAGTTTCCAGGACTATGTTGAATAAGAGTGGAGACAGTGGACATCCTTGTCTTGTTCCTGATTTTAGAGTGAAAGCTTTCAGTTTTTGTCCATTTAGTGTGATGTTGGCTGTTGGTTTGTCATAGATGGCCTTTATCAGACTGAGATAAAGACTGTCTATTCAATTCTCTGTAGTTTTTTTTTATCATGAATGGGTACTGGACTTGTCAAAAACTTTTTATGCACCTATTGTGATGATCATATGATTTTTCTCTTTGGTCTTGTTAATATGGTGTATTACATTTATTGGTTTTACATATGTTGAACCATCCCTGCATCCCTGGGATGTATCCCACCTGATCATGGTGTATGATCTCTTGATGATGTGCTGCATTCTGTTTGCCAGTATTTTATTGAGGATTTTTACATCAATGTTCATTAGGGAGATTGGTCTGTGATTCTCTTTCTTAGTTGGGTCCTTTTTTGGTTTTGGTGTTAGGATAATGCTTGCTTCCAGAAATGAATTTGGAAGTATTGCTTCCCTTTCAATATCATTAAAGAGTTTGAAAAATAGTGGTGTTCAGTCTTCTCTTAATTTCTTATGGAATTCAGTAGTGAATCTATCAGGGCCTGGGCTTCTCTGTGTTGATAGGTTTTTAATTGCATCTTCGATTTCATTGATTGATATTGGGTTATTTAGGATTTTTGTATCTTCTTGGTTCAACTTTGGTAATTCATATATAGCTAAGAATTTGTGCATTTCTTCTGTATTTTCCATCTTATTATAATACAAGTTTTCCAAGTAAGTATAGATGATTTTCTGGATTTCTGCAGGGTCCGTTGTGATTTCACCCTTTTCATTCCTAATTGCATGGATTTGAGTCTTTTCTTTCCTTTTTTTTTTTTTTTTTTTTTTTTTTTTTTTTTTTTTTTTTTTTTTTTTTTTTTTTTTTTTTTTTTTTTTTTTTTTTTTTTTTTTTTTTTTTTTTTTTTTTTTTTTTTTTTTTTTTTTTT